>JAHPZR010046970.1:0-2500 GCA_019787425.1 Platygyra sinensis | reverse complement strand
AAAAATCAAAACCGTTCAACAGATAAAGTCCAGAATCTGGAAATAGAAAGAAGGTAAGGAGAGATGGACGACAGAGGTGAAAGGCAGAAATGTGGAACTTAGGAGAGGAAGAAAAATGAGAGGGACGGATGGAGTGAGTAAGAGATGGACAGATTCAGGAAAGGAAAAGAGGATGGAGAGAAACAAAAGAGAGAGTATCAGGTGTTAGGGAAAATGGGCCAGGGGATGCTTACCATTTACATAGCAAAAAAATCTAGAAACTTAGGTAGAAAGTAAAATGGAGCTGCAATAATTTTCCAGAACATCTGTTTGAAAAATTTATTTCCTGTTTTTCTGTTCGGAATGGAATGGTGGAAATTTCCTTACCATTTGCTAAATTATCCAGTTTCTGGTCTCTCAGCAGCTTAAAACAATAACAGTAAATCCAATTGCAAATGTCAAGCGTCATCTTGTTCGGTTGCTTTGCTGATTTTGGAAAAGCCCTTACCATTATTCAATGGTAATCCCAACTGGTTTATTCTAACAAATGATAAGCAACCCTGGTTAAATTAGCCACTTTAAATTGATAAAACACAAAAGACAACAAATGCAGTAAACAAGTGCTGGTGGACAAGCATCAAATCAATTCCTACCTTTCTGAGTTCATCAGAAATGACAAAGTCTTCATAAAACTCATCAAAACACTTTCTGATATTTCCTGACTCCCTCACAATACCTTTTGAGTTGTGTAGAGTATATTAACAATAAATTATATTGTTCATCATCAGAGAGGTCAACTCTGATATGCCTATCTATATAAACAGAACAAATGCTGGAAAAAATCAAATGCCCCGAGCGGGATTCGAACCCACGCCCCCCCGATCTCATGAAAGGTGCTCTAACCACTGAGCTACCGAGGCAACCACAGTGGAGTGAGTCGAATATTGGCTACAAAGGAACATCGATTACCAATATTCGACTCACTCCACTGTGGTTGCCTCGGTAGCTCAGTGGTTAGAGCACCTTTCATGAGATCGGGTGTCGTGGTTTGAATCCCGCTCGGGGCATTTGATTTTTTCCAGCATTTGTTCTGTTTATATAGATAGGCATATCAGAGTTGACCTCTCTGATGATAAACAATATGTTCGAAATATGCCATGTTACAATAAATTATATGTTCTGAAAAATGTCTAAACAAAAGATTCTTTTCACTTATAGCTGCCAGGGATTTTCTTTCACTTATATGCATACATTCAGAATTAGAAAAACAGTCCTAAGAAAATACATGAGATGATTGATTAAGAATCGTGTTTGTATAACTCGATGGAGACACAGAACTAGCACAAGCTGCTGAAGTAAAGATGGTACGAGCAAAGAGAATTTATTTTTTATAATCAAAGTTAACAAGTTGTTTTCCTTTTTCTCGTCGTGTTTTCTAAAAGAAATAGTAAACACGTATTCTGTATTTCCAATAAAGTTATAGAAACATTCATTAAAGTTTGGGAGAACTAGAAAAAGCTGTAGAAACACTCGCCTGCTGTTCTTGTTCTCACAACATTTCTTGTTCTCACAAACTTCCACTTGTGTTTCTATAACTCAACAGAAACATGGTACATGTTTTCTATTTCTTAATTTTTAGTCAGGCATAAGGAGGAGAGCCTGTTAACTGTCTATCTTGCTCCTAATGATGGTTACCTGAATGCCTTCTTTAGTTGAACTAGCCATGTATCAAGATAAGCAAATCATAGCCTTATATTTAAGCGCCTTGTAAATAAATCTATTGTATTGAAATGTGTTGTTTCAAACTAGAGTCATACCCATCACCCTTCCCACAGAAGATTCTTTGAATTAAGTCTACCTCCCCTACAATGCTATCCCTTCAGAAATTTCAGTTTAATTTCAAACCTTGCTCTTGAAGTCTGTCAAAAAAGTCCATAGATGTAACAACACAAGAGACAGGTTCTGCTGTAACAGAGGAAGCTTTGATACCTATGATGATAAAAAAAAGAATAAAAGAAGTCAGATGAGTCATCACAAAGTTGGGCCAGCCTAAAATTGTAAATTTTGTAAACAATAATTTATAAGTAAATTTGTTAAAAAAGGCAACACTGAAAAGAAATCAAAAGTCTTTGCTTCTTTGTTTGTTGTATGTAGCTCAAACAAGTTGTATTACTCACTCAATGGACTCCATATGTTAGAAGAAGACACAATCTAAAATAAAATATGAAAAACAATATATATAAAATATCATCAAAAGATTAGGGATTTGGGCAGTTGCCATTTCTAGAGATTAATATGTCAGTGGATTTGTAAATTACATTATTTTACACTCAAACCTCCCATCAGCAACCAGCCACTCATTAGTATAATATTATCGTAACTGCAGAGACTTGTTGTATCATGTTCTTTGTTTTATTCATGCTAAAAGTCAATTTTGAGAAAAGTCCAGTACTTCCTCTGGGCATTGAGAAAATAATTTCCATCTCTTGTACTACCCAAGAATGCAATTAATATTACAACA
>JAHPZR010046967.1:0-12004 GCA_019787425.1 Platygyra sinensis | reverse complement strand
TATTATTGTAGAATGATGTTAATTAAAGGAAAGCATTGTAAAAAAAACAAAAAACAAAAAAAAAAAACAACAACAACACTTCTTTAAGTTTTAGGCCTGTATGTTTTCCCGATCTTCATTTATTTGTCGAAATATTTTGCACAGATTTACAGAGCCCAGTATGGAGCCGCCATGTTGGCACACCAACATGGCGGCCGGAAAATAGTGTAAACATCTGGAACTTACCTTGGCTTTTTAAGCCACAGATTGTCTGAACTGATCAAGCAAACATTGGTTGACCGATTTATCTCTTTATTAAATCCCTTTTAAAATCACTGGAAATCTGTGCAATGTAATTGGCTCTCAGCGGTGCGATTTATCCACGAATCGCACTATCTTATGCTCTAAATCGTATCTTTTTCTCAGCCAATGAGAATGAGGCAGTAAAACAAAACAACCAATCAGATTTTAAGGCTCTTTTAAACTAACCAATCACACTGCAGGAAAGTGAAAGACAAAAAAAAAAGCATTTTTTGGCAATTTGGTTATTGAATTGTGCGATTTCAAAATGGATCTAATAAAGTGGTAATTGAACTTCGGGTCGTGCAATTTTGTACGTCTGAAATCATACTAGTGATTTCAAATCGAACTTTGAAATCACGCCTATGATTTCATCCCAAATTGCACTATACTCAATTCAATTACCATTATTAATTATCTTTACGGAGGGGCTACAAGGTTTACCAATAAACTTACATGCCGTACCTTCACAGCGAGCAAGGATTGTCTGACCATTCACATCAGAGTATATCGAGTAATTTCCGTTAACCATCTCATTTCCTTCACTGGCCTTGATCTCACTGCACGATTCAGCAGGAAGCTCTTCAATGGAACCAAGAGGGACTGTGTAATAAAAAAAAAACAAATGTTATTGGTTTTTTTTTTTTAAATCTTTATGCGAACGTTCCTTGGCATAGTTACCGCCGTCGTCTACTGTTACATAACGACCGAGTTTCATTACGACTCCCTTATAAGGGCTTAATGGGGACGTGCGGTCAGCCAGGGTATGGTTTTCGGGATTTTTTGTCTTAAACAGGGTATCGAATTAATCATTTTTTGTCTTAATCAGGGTATCGATTTATCAACTTTTGTCTTAAAAAGGATATCTTTTCTTGGAGGATAAACAGCAAAATTTTTACAAGCTCTTGCTAATTAATATTGACTTCCGTTAACTTGGCATTGATACAAGGCACATTAAATTTCCATTGATTACACAACAAGAAAGCCACACAATTTGTGACCGCAACTTTTAATCTATGTCTTAAACAGGGTATCAAAAATCGGGATTCTGTCTTAAACAGGGCAGGAAAATCAGCGATACTGTGTCTTAAACAGGGTCAGGGTATAAGGGGCCGGGCCGCATCTCCCCACCCAGGGATATATCGAGTACCACCCCCTCCCGGGGTTTGCATAAAGATTACAAAAAAAAAAAAAAAACTCCTCACAACGAGAGCTTGAGCCGCCTATGATTATTAATAAAATTATTTTGGATCGAAGTCTCCAATGGGGATAACCAGAGGGTGGAATCTTGCTATAATTACACATTGGAAGTCCGGTTAAAAATTTTGATACATCGAATTATATTCTATTGTCATGCACAATTTAGTTCTTAGAAACGAGAGCATTACTAGCTAGCTAGTCCGAGACTACTATTCTTGATCAGAGATAACATGACCATCACTTGAATGCATGCCAATAAACAATTATTGGATGAGGTTGAGCATGATATCATGAATTATCAAAACCGAGGTCTGTGTTATCTGCCGAAGCCGAAGGCTGAGGTAGATAACACAGACACGAGGTTTTGATAATTCATGATATCATGCGAAAACCGACTTCAGTAATCGTTTTATTAAACATTTTTCACATAATTCAGCCTCAGAAACAGAAGCGAAGCGTTCAGCCATTTTGTTTCTGGGGAGAACACTCCAAGGGGCTTAATAACCAGTCAGACGTTGAACTTGACATGATAAATGCAATATCTGCAGCAGATATTGCATTTATCATGCGAAGTTCACAAGCTATTGTGAATTGATTGAATGCTCTCGACCAATCAGATTTTTCATAGTCAGTCTGATGTATAATGAATTGTTTTAACTACGCTCCTTTTCGTCCATATGTAACACAACAATGTTTTGGCAAAGAAATAAAATTCAACTACTTCTTTTTTTAGCTCCAGTAAAGTTCACAGCCGCCTCACTAGCTATTTTCTTGAATGGCTGCGAGAACTAGTCTGGACAACTGCGGGGCTGCGTGCTGAAGCCAATGGGGGAAAACTGATTACTCCCAATTCTCCTGGCAGCCTCGCAACTTCCATTGGAAGATTCCATCCCAAAACAAAGTGCTTGCGGGCAAAATCCCTCTGCAAGCTACACAGGCTAGCATTTGAAATGGCTGCATTTTAAAAGAGAGGCAGACACGAAAGAAGAATTGAAGTGTACCTCTGTTTCTTGTCCGTCTCATGTAGAACCTTGTCTGATCCGGCTTAAAATCTTCAGGTCTCGCTTCCTTGGTTCGATTGTTCAGTTCGCAGACTTTATGACCAATGACAAAATTGTAGCTTTGACACTTGAGTTCTTCTTCGCACATCAAATAACACCCCCCAGGCCACCCAACCTTTGTTGTTCTAAACGTGTGACCTCTGAGGAACATTCCTCCAATGGACTTTTCTGCTTTGGGGCAGTAGAGGACAGTAGCTTGAAATTCACTAATCCGGGACATCAAGAGTGCTACCGAGAGCAAGAACTTAGGATTCATATTCCAACGAAGCGTGAACTTTTCTTCTGCAAACGTAATAAAAACGTTTAAAATTACATGTTCTTGATGGTTATTAACAACACCATTGACATTGCTTGATTATAAGCTCTGCTTGAGTCAATTTCTAACGGATCAAAGTTCCCTACCATTTCTGTCCTCTTTTGTGCTCAGTCGCAATTAATGACTTCCTTAATTTAGACAGCCGGGAAGCAGTAGCAATCATTGTTACATGATCCATTTATGAATTTTCATTTTTAAATTGAACTCCTTGGCATGGAAGAAGTTAATCAAAGTATGGAAAAGATTCCCACATAAGGTTAGGGAGCCTTAATTTTCGAAGGAGAAACAAACACCGGCTAGCGGTAGATTTTTTTTGCGACATTACTTTACTTTATTCTGGACTTCATAGTTTAACATGATGACTTAATGCACCTTATGAGAATAAGATGAGGTGAGGAACAAACGCAATTGTCGGTAACAAGCTGGTCTTTGGCACATACCTGTAGGGGGGAATGTTTCTGTAGTAGAAATGTAAAAATATGCATATCATCGCTAAGATTAGATTTTCATAGCGAATTTTTTTAAAAGCACCGACATCCGAGATCCTCTGTGTTAGAACATGAAAAAAATATGTCAACAAATTGAAATTAATGTGTTGCTCTCTAAACCTCCGCTGTCATTTATTACCTCTTCCTGTCATTTAAGGTCATTCCTCACATTTGCGCTGCGCTTATTGAAAACATGGCGGATTTGCCTTGATATTGAGCTCTGTCAGTTGGGATATGGCTATAGCTCACCAATGAGCACGGGCACCCCAACGTTTTTTCCATTCATTGTAATCAACTTATCATAAAGTTTGCTTGAGGAAGGACTAATCTGATTTCTATTGCTGAAAATTGAATAAATAACGAAAATAGCAGGTAAACTGTGATCTTTTCTATTTTGCCGTATGGTAACCATGTCAAGAAATTTGGTTGAAATTTTAATCAAGAATTCAGCTTTCTGTCTTTATTAAATCCATTTTTAAATCTCTGGTTATCCTTGCAAAGTGATTGGCTCCCAGCGGTGCGATTTATTCACGAATCGCACTATCTTTTGCTCTAAATCGCATCTTTTTCTCAGCCAAGAAGAGTGGGACAGTAAAACAAAACAACCAATCAGATTTTAAGGCTTTTTAAAACTAACCAGTCACATTGCAGGAAAATGAAAGACAAAAAAGCTATTGTTTGGCAAATTTGAAGACTTGGTTCAATAAATATATCTTATTAGACGTTTTGTTGTGTAGTATCGCTGAATATTTTTACGAGTTGTGCCGTATTTTGGCGAGCCCGTAGTGCGAGTCAAAATACTAACAACGAGTAAAAATTCTCAGCGATACTACACAACAAAACGTCTAATAAGAGATTTATTATCCAACACGCCAAATTGGTACATGCATGTTCTTGCGAGCGAGTTTTGTGGATTTTACGGGGAATGCGAGATAGAAGTATGCAAAGCGGAACGGAATTGGCGCGGGAAATCCAGCCAACTGATTGGTCAACGACAGCAAACCTGTCAAACCGGTCCTCTGGAGTACAAATACCGCGTGATATTTGTACTCGTCTTGAGGGTTATTTGTACTCTGTGAAGTGCAGTTGGTTAATAAATATTGGAACTGACCAACGGTCTTGTAGTAAATCTTGTACACTGTAGGCTATTAAATTGTGCGATTTCAAAATGGATCTAATAAAGTGGTAATTGAACTTCGGGTCGTGCATGCAATTTGGTCTGAAATCATAATAATAATATGATAATAATAATAATAATAATAATAATAATAATAATAATAATAATAATAATAATAATAATAATAATAATAATATAATAATATAACAATAATAATATAATAATAATATGATTTCAAATCGAACTCGCGCTGCGCGCTCGGTGGATTTTGAAATCAGGCGTATGATTTCAGACCAAATTGGCACTCCACTCAGTTCAATTACCATTATAAATCAAACTTAAAAAGTTTATTTGTGTCCGAGACAATGCTCTGACTCCAGTTTAATGCGTGTTCTCATGAGCCTTGGTCACAAAAATTTAAAATTATTACTGAGAATGCGTTCTTGTAATAAACATTAAATAATGCCAAAATGGGTCATTTTCAATGCGTCAATGCTCCTTAATGAGTACTGGAAACCCCCTCAGTAAAATGTCTTCGACAAAGATGTTGAGGCGGCTATAATGATTTTTCCCTTCTCTTCTCACTCATCAATGTTAACATTCGCTTTGTATTTTAATATTTATCAACGGTTGATTTGCATATCTTTTTTTTGAAGATAGCAGGTAAACTCTAGTCTGTTAACGAATTCAGTTGAGATTGAATCTCTGAAGGTAGGAGCAACCAAAAAGAGTTTTTAAATCTTCTTGGGAGTTGATTTCTCTCACAGTAATTTACTATTAATAAAACATTTTTGTTTATTACAAATACATGTCCCTGTTAAAACTAACGAAAAAGCGAAACTAACTCAGCGAATCAACCGGGTCAAGCATCCATAAAATACACATTCTTTACCAATATGTTTCGTGGGACGTTTGTTGCATCTTTTCAAGGGCAATTCAGATCTCTTATTTTCCATTACCGGAACTCTATACTCTTTTTTATTCGGTTTGATTTAGCCTGCAGAACATGCGTAATTTTTTGGCGAAAGCGAGACGAGCGCGAAACGCGAGTCGCGCGCGAGGGGAGAAGTGCGAAAAAATTAACGCCGTTAATGTCACTTCGCTACAGCCCGAAACAACGCTTACTTGATCAAAAAACCATCCATAAGCTTTTATGTTGTTCTTCGCACCTTCTTTTAGTGGAAGCAAAGGAAATTGACAAAAATGAAAAGTTGACACTATTCGATGAAAGACTCGGCAAAGACACATCTGTGATAAGAATGTCACAAGGCAGAATGTAGAGCTTGCAAAAAGTTCGTTTTCTCGCCGCGTTTTCCAATAAGCAAATCTTCGGACTGGGAAGTAAAATTTCCAATCTGCTCTGGCAACGACCGCTAAGCTATAATCAAACTCCCGAAGTGCTTACCAGTGAGCAAAAACTGTCTTGCACGTCATATTAAGAAATAAAAACGTTACTCTGGTTAAAATTGTAGAAAAATATGTACAATGTTTTAAAAGTCGCAACGTTTCGGTTGAACCTTCAACCTTCATCAGGGGAAAGTGAAAAAATAATTCGCAAAAAACACGCTTCTTATAGTGTGCCAAATTCGGATCTATAATTAAGTTCTGTCCCTCAAGGCAAGATTTAGAAATTCGTGCGGCAAATGCATACCATCATCACGATTTAGCGGATTCCTGCAAGTGTTAATTTCCCAAGCTTCAAGAATGCGTCGATTGCGCCAATTAGCACTTGTGCGTAGGATCTTAGACGCCTCCCAAGAGACAGTGTGACCAGAACGTAAACAATGTTCCGCCAAAGCTGACTTTTGTGAGTGTTTATGTTCCACCGCTTTCTGGTGTTCTTTAAGGCGAGTAGAAAATTTGCGTTTGGTTTCCCCGATATAACTCGTGTCGATATAACTCGTGTCTTGCACGTCATCAATACACTTTACTTCCTCAGTCCACAAAAAGAGGATTTAAATCTCAAAATAAATGTTTAGCTACGAAAAAAGTTACTGGTAGTCGAATTTTGGCAAGATATCGATTTTTCCTACCCGGTTGATTTGAAGCAGAAATCTGAAAGAACTTATATGCGAGGTCCTCTGTGTTAGACTGTGGAAAAGATATTAATCAAGTCAGCATTCCTTATATTAATGTCTCCCCTCTGTCGTTTAAATAATGCAGGAAAAAATTTACTTTGATGGTAAATGGAATTTTTACCTTGTAAGATCAATGTTATGTATTGTTGCCATTTTCAGTTTTCTAGTTCCTATATAGACAGCAGGCTTTTTCATTTTTGAATTGATTAACCCTACTGTATAACACATGTTTGTAAACCGTTTGCGATCAGTTTTAAAGCTAAAGCTTGAGGGATAAAATTAATTTCGAATGCGTTATTCGCTTTCACAAAATGAAACTGTGAATTTAATTTCCTCTCTTTTTTTAAACGTAATACTCGATATTTCTGGTGGTAAAATCTCTCATGTGTTTTACCGATCGAATGCAAAAATAAACTGCAAGCGCAAATTTCGCTTTAAGTTTCATTTCCTATATGTAACTGGTCTGCTTCAGGTCCCAAAAGTTTAGTTTCATTTTATCGGATAAAGCCGTCAAGCGAATTCATTTGACTAGCTTTAGAAGCTAGGACAGCTTCCTTTGTAACAATTAGTTATAAGACCATGAAATTATATGACAGTAATAGAAACTATCAATGTTGGTCTTCTTGGGGCCGGGACAAGCTAGCAAAATTGTCGGTAATAAGCGGGTCTTTGGCACGTAGGGCCGAGTTCCATTGCAGTGAAATTGTAGAGGTATTTGAGTATCACTGCTTGGCTTATTTTCACGGCGAAAAGGTTTAAGTGGAGTGACACCCAAGATTCTTTGCGTTGGAAGCTGAAAATATGTTGACAAGTTAATCTTTGTGCTTCTTGTGACGGACTGAATTCAGTTTTATAGGCTGAATCTCCAGAGGCAGGAGCAACCAAAAAGTGTTTGCAAACCCTGTCGGGTGTTGATTTATTTATTGTTTAAAAAATACACATTCTTTACATGCACGTTCATTCTTGATATGGGAAAGGAGGAAACTTGTTTTCTTCAGAATTAGTCTGTGAGTTTCTTGGCGCGTTTATTGCGTCTTTTAAAGGGCAATTTAAAAATGCCTTAGTTTGCAGTTAGAAAAAATTTTATTCATCTGGCTAATCGATTTGTTTAGCAGACACACAGCGCTATATACAGCCCTAAAAAAACGTTCTACTTCTCATCTTGTTTACTGAAGCCAAGGAAATTGAAAAAAGGGAAACATGATAATAATAATAACAACACTAACACACATCTGCGATGACAATAATGTCATACAACAGAATCGATTGCTTGCAAAAAGTTGGCTGTCTCCGATTATTGCCATCGTTTTTCAATCAGCAAATTTCTTATTAGGTCACAAAATTTTCAATGAGTGCACCTCGGTTCTAGCGCCGACCATTAAGCTATAGTCAAACTACTGAGGGGATTCCCAGTAAGTAGAAATGCCTTAGTCTGTTAGTATGTCATCCATATACTTCCTCACTTTACACACACACTAAAAAAAACTAATTGAAAACTGAAAAAATAAGGCTTAGCGGTGAAAAGTTACCGGTAGTAGAATTGTGGCAATATAGAGATATTCCTTACCTTATCTGAAGCAGAAATTTGAAAGAACTGATATGGGTCTGATATCTGAGGTCCTCTGTCTTTAACTGGTTGGAGTGTGAAAAAGAGTGTTGGCAAAGTGATCATACAAATTAATATTCCCAGTATTTAGCTAACTTTGTCAGTAAGGCATATCATCTTAATTGGTTCTCCCCAGTGGTTAGTTTTTTTTTTAGAATTGGGATCGATATTTACTTTCATATTAAATGGAAAAAAAACGTTGGGGTGCCCGTGCTCATTGGTGAGCTATAGCCATATCCCAACTGACAGAGCTCAATATCAAGGCAAATCCGCCATGTTTTCAATAAGCGCAGCGCAAATGTGAGGAATGACCTTAAATGACAGGAAGAGGTAATAAATGACAGCGGAGGTTTAGAGAGCAACACATTAATTTCAATTTGTTGACATATTTTTTCATGTTCTAACACAGAGGATCTCGGATGTCGGTGCTTTTAAAAAAATTCGCTATGAAAATCTAATCTTAGCGATGATATGCATATTTTTACATTTCTACTACAGAAACATTCCCCCCTACAGGTATGTGCCAAAGACCAGCTTGTTACCGACAATTGCGTTTGTTCCTCACCTCATCTTATTCTCATAAGGTGCATTAAGTCATCATGTTAAACTATGAAGTCCAGAATAAAGTAAAGTAATGTCGCAAAAAAAATCTACCGCTAGCCGGTGTTTGTTTCTCCTTCGAAAATTAAGGCTCCCTAACCTTATGTGGGAATCTTTTCCATACTTTGATTAACTTCTTCCATGCCAAGGAGTTCAATTTAAAAATGAAAATTCATAAATGGATCATGTAACAATGATTGCTACTGCTTCCCGGCTGTCTAAATTAAGGAAGTCATTAATTGCGACTGAGCACAAAAGAGGACAGAAATGGTAGGGAACTTTGATCCGTTAGAAATTGACTCAAGCAGAGCTTATAATCAAGCAATGTCAATGGTGTTGTTAATAACCATCAAGAACATGTAATTTTAAACGTTTTTATTACGTTTGCAGAAGAAAAGTTCACGCTTCGTTGGAATATGAATCCTAAGTTCTTGCTCTCGGTAGCACTCTTGATGTCCCGGATTAGTGAATTTCAAGCTACTGTCCTCTACTGCCCCAAAGCAGAAAAGTCCATTGGAGGAATGTTCCTCAGAGGTCACACGTTTAGAACAACAAAGGTTGGGTGGCCTGGGGGGTGTTATTTGATGTGCGAAGAAGAACTCAAGTGTCAAAGCTACAATTTTGTCATTGGTCATAAAGTCTGCGAACTGAACAATCGAACCAAGGAAGCGAGACCTGAAGATTTTAAGCCGGATCAGACAAGGTTCTACATGAGACGGACAAGAAACAGAGGTACACTTCAATTCTTCTTTCGTGTCTGCCTCTCTTTTAAAATGCAGCCATTTCAAATGCTAGCCTGTGTAGCTTGCAGAGGGATTTTGCCCGCAAGCACTTTGTTTTGGGATGGAATCTTCCAATGGAAGTTGCGAGGCTGCCAGGAGAATTGGGAGTAATCAGTTTTCCCCCATTGGCTTCAGCACGCAGCCCCGCAGTTGTCCAGACTAGTTCTCGCAGCCATTCAAGAAAATAGCTAGTGAGGCGGCTGTGAACTTTACTGGAGCTAAAAAAAGAAGTAGTTGAATTTTATTTCTTTGCCAAAACATTGTTGTGTTACATATGGACGAAAAGGAGCGTAGTTAAAACAATTCATTATACATCAGACTGACTATGAAAAATCTGATTGGTCGAGAGCATTCAATCAATTCACAATAGCTTGTGAACTTCGCATGATAAATGCAATATCTGCTGCAGATATTGCATTTATCATGTCAAGTTCAACGTCTGACTGGTTATTAAGCCCCTTGGAGTGTTCTCCCCAGAAACAAAATGGCTGAACGCTTCGCTTCTGTTTCTGAGGCTGAATTATGTGAAAAATGTTTAATAAAACGATTACTGAAGTCGGTTTTCGCATGATATCATGAATTATCAAAACCTCGTGTCTGTGTTATCTACCTCAGCCTTCGGCTTCGGCAGATAACACAGACCTCGGTTTTGATAATTCATGATATCATGCTCAACCTCATCCAATAATTGTTTATTGGCATGCATTCAAGTGATGGTCATGTTATCTCTGATCAAGAATAGTAGTCTCGGACTAGCTAGCTAGTAATGCTCTCGTTTCTAAGAACTAAATTGTGCATGACAATAGAATATAATTCGATGTATCAAAATTTTTAACCGGACTTCCAATGTGTAATTATAGCAAGATTCCACCCTCTGGTTATCCCCATTGGAGACTTCGATCCAAAATAATTTTATTAATAATCATAGGCGGCTCAAGCTCTCGTTGTGAGGAGTTTTTTTTTTTTTTTTGTAATCTTTATGCAAACCCCGGGAGGGGGTGGTACTCGATATATCCCTGGGTGGGGAGATGCGGCCCGGCCCCTTATACCCTGACCCTGTTTAAGACACAGTATCGCTGATTTTCCTGCCCTGTTTAAGACAGAATCCCGATTTTTGATACCCTGTTTAAGACATAGATTAAAAGTTGCGGTCACAAATTGTGTGGCTTTCTTGTTGTGTAATCAATGGAAATTTAATGTGCCTTGTATCAATGCCAAGTTAACGGAAGTCAATATTAATTAGCAAGAGCTTGTAAAAATTTTGCTGTTTATCCTCCAAGAAAAGATATCCTTTTTAAGACAAAAGTTGATAAATCGATACCCTGATTAAGACAAAAAATGATTAATTCGATACCCTGTTTAAGACAAAAAATCCCGAAAAACCATACCCTGGCTGACCGCACGTCCCCATTAAGCCCTTATAAGGGAGTCGTAATGAAACTCGGTCGTTATGTAACAGTAGACGACGGCGGTAACTATGCCAAGGAACGTTCGCATAAAGATTTAAAAAAAAAAAACCAATAACATTTGTTTTTTTTTATTACACAGTCCCTCTTGGTTCCATTGAAGAGCTTCCTGCTGAATCGTGCAGTGAGATCAAGGCCAGTGAAGGAAATGAGATGGTTAACGGAAATTACTCGATATACTCTGATGTGAATGGTCAGACAATCCTTGCTCGCTGTGAAGGTACGGCATGTAAGTTTATTGGTAAACCTTGTAGCCCCTCCGTAAAGATAATTAATAATGGTAATTGAATTGAGTATAGTGCAATTTGGGATGAAATCATAGGCGTGATTTCAAAGTTCGATTTGAAATCACTAGTATGATTTCAGACGTACAAAATTGCACGACCCGAAGTTCAATTACCACTTTATTAGATCCATTTTGAAATCGCACAATTCAATAACCAAATTGCCAAAAAATGCTTTTTTTTTGTCTTTCACTTTCCTGCAGTGTGATTGGTTAGTTTAAAAGAGCCTTAAAATCTGATTGGTTGTTTTGTTTTACTGCCTCATTCTCATTGGCTGAGAAAAAGATACGATTTAGAGCATAAGATAGTGCGATTCGTGGATAAATCGCACCGCTGAGAGCCAATTACATTGCACAGATTTCCAGTGATTTTAAAAGGGATTTAATAAAGAGATAAATCGGTCAACCAATGTTTGCTTGATCAGTTCAGACAATCTGTGGCTTAAAAAGCCAAGGTAAGTTCCAGATGTTTACACTATTTTCCGGCCGCCATGTTGGTGTGCCAACATGGCGGCTCCATACTGGGCTCTGTAAATCTGTGCAAAATATTTCGACAAATAAATGAAGATCGGGAAAACATACAGGCCTAAAACTTAAAGAAGTGTTGTTGTTGTTTTTTTTTTTGTTTTTTGTTTTTTTACAATGCTTTCCTTTAATTAACATCATTCTACAATAATACAAGTATGTACATGTAATAAAACACGGAAAGAAAATAGAATGAAATAAGA
>JAHPZR010046965.1:12500-15952 GCA_019787425.1 Platygyra sinensis | reverse complement strand
AACGTGGAACGTGGAACGAGGGGAAAGAGGAAACGTGGAACGTGGAACGTGAACGTGGAACGTGGAAACGTGGGAACGTGGAATGTGGAACGTGGAACGTGGAACGAGGAACGTCGGACGTGGAACGTGGAAACGTGGCCTACTCACTGTCGCTTCCCGACCACATTTCTTCCCGCCCCTGCACCCCACCGCCCGTGTGCGGTTTTGATTTTATTCTATGTGTGACTCGGAGACCTGGACGCGCCACCACTGGGATAAACTCCCTGTTGTCTAACCCCCACACCGCCTCTGTTGAACTTGTTCGGACACACATCGCCAAGATTGCGAATACACAGCCCGCGCTCCCCCATCTTGGAATTCAGCATTTGTCACCGCAGTTTCGCCTATTGTGTATCTTTTGCTCCTCAACTCGTTATGGGATGTTACTAAAACACGGAGTGTGCCTGGGAAACGCGAAATGGAGGAATGGGGGGCTTTGATTTTGTTGTCGCCCGATACGCCCCGCCGCCCACCCCTTTTTTTTTCGTGTGAAAGAAAACCGTGGAACGTAGAACGTTAAACGTGGAACGTGGAACGTGGAACGTGGAACGTGGAACGTGGAACGTGGAACGTGGAACGTGGAACGTGGAACGTGGAATGTGGAACGTGGAACATAAGACGTGGGACGTTGGACGTGGTGAGAGGGTAATGGGAAGTGGGAAGTTGGAAATGGGAAATGGGAAATGGGCAATGGGAAATGGGAAATTGAAATGGGAAATTGAAAATTAGTAATTGATAATTTTTTTACATTAACTTTTTATGACGCGGAAGAAATTTTATTAGCAGCAATTATAGATACCCACAGTTTATTTTTCAAACGTTTAGTATAGGAAATCGGTCTGTTCGAGAAACAATTAGGGATTAATTGTACGCGTGAACAGATCGGACTTTTTAGTAATTTCCACGAGTGACTGCCGCAGCCACGAGTGGAAATTAGAAAAAGTCCGATCTGTTCACAAGTACAATTAATCCCTAATTGTTTCGAGAAAGAAGACCGATTTCCTTTTAATAATACGGCAACCGTGAATACAAGCTTCTGGCTGACGTCTTTTTGCTATTGAGGGATGCTAAAATGAAGCAACGGTGTGATAAAATATGTTAGTTTAGTCTTTAAGTTTCTCAACAATTTGCGCCAAAGTTCTCCATGCGATATTATTTTTCTTTCGAAAACGAGCCACGTAGACGAGCAAGTTCCAAGTTTGTAACATTAAGTTCAATTTCATTGGCTTTGAAGCTGTCAAAACTCTGAACGCATGAGCGACTTTTTGATGAATAATCAACATGTACAGGAAAGAAAATGCACGTCGAAACCAGTCGAGACGGTATCAAAAGCGTTTTATTTATTGACAAAACTTGCGTGAAATCGTTTTAAGAAAAGTTTACAGCCCTAATTTAAACTATGACATGGAGCTAAAGATACAAGGACGAGTTCATTCGGGAAAACTGAGGATAACTGTGCAAAGACAAGTGAAGTTGAAATGGGAAGACTAGTTCAAAGTGACCGGTGTGTTCGTCAACGAAGTTTGTAAGTTTTTAAGATTTTCAAACCATGGACTTAAATTGCTTTGCTTGGTCCGCGGCTCATCAATTCTTCAGAAACGCCAGCTGGACATTTTTGTTACTAGTCGCCTCCATTCTTGGAACGACCGTCCTTCCTTGAATTAGATATTCTCATCTTCGTAGGGCTTGACTCGGCAAACATGACATATAGTCGCGGCCATTTTCATTCTTTGCAGACTTGAAGCGTTCATTTACGCGAATTGTAGTCTTCTTGCCTTCCTCTTAAACCAAAATGTTGAGTCACTAAGTACCAAGTTGTGTTTAGTCGACAAGCCGATCCCGACTCTGGCTCGTAGCTGCCGTCTTTCTTCTTTGACTACTTTAATTCGGTGTAGAAATCTCCGAGAACCTCATCAAGATGCTCGAGCGAGAGATTTTCAATGCAGCCTTTCGGATTTTTCCTCTCGGTAGCTCACTCCAAATATCTGCGTAGCTAAGTTTTGGTCGATTTTGTTTTTGTTTTTATTTACTACTGCTTCTTCATACAAAGCATTTCTTGTTTGTCGTCAACGGCAAACTTGAATTTATCCGATCAAATGCAACCGATACAATTAAAATTTAATTGTTCAGCTATCGATACACTTTGGGATAAATTGATCAGCTTCCAACCAATCAGAAGCGAGTATTTACGGTAGCAGTATTATTACAAAAATAAAAGGATTTTTTTCGGCTCGTGAGTGGGCAGAATTCAACACCAACTAAAGCTTGTGTTGACTAATCGTCTATGGAAGTGTAAAAAATTATAAGGGCGAAAGAATGACGATAACCACTAATTCATTCACAAAAATAGATCAACTGATGGATTCCTCCCTCTGCAGCGGTCCATACGAGAAAATTCCACCCACTCCAGGAACAAATCAAATTGCGGCAGGTGGTGTGCGGCCTACGATTGCGGTGCATTCTGGTTGTTAAATTTTCAAGATGGCGGCGAAGGGTCGAGAAAATGAATAAGTTTTGACCTTCGTTTCATGAGGTTTTAGACCTTACATGTACTGTTTTCCTTGTGTCAAGTGAAATAACATGTACGTAGGCCTCATTGACGTTATCACAATCGGAAAGTTTGTTATTTTGTCAAATAATTTTCTATTTGAAAATGTCTACCCGAAATGTATGTGATTTGTGCCCGATTTCTTTTAAGAGATAAATTCTAGACTGTGGATAGACGGCTCTCCATAATGCCTCAGAGTGATCCTTCAATGCTTGTAGTAGGCTAAGGTATAAGCGCACCCCGACGCACCCCACGTAATACCTCACTATTTCCGTACTGGAATTGGTGTGTTTTGGTCAGAAATGGTTAATTAAAGTTCGACGATATGACCCAGGGAAGTCACGCTCTATCTCAGGACGGTGGGAATGATTGCATTTCTCTAACTTACAAATTCAAACATTCGTTTCTAATAGGTTCTATGATAATCACACGTACTTTGACTTGCTAAATGTCGCTTCATGATGCTGTTTGAAACTATAATGATGTAGGGACAGCTTTTAGGATGTGATAACCAAGCAAGCTAAGCATAATAAAGGGGTTTCGACAAAACACTGACCCCCGGTCAACTGACCCCCAACTGACCCCCTACTGACCCCCTTACTGACCCCCCTACTGACCCCCCTACTGACCCCCTATAAAATCAATGGGAAAATGAAAATTAAAAAAGCCGAGAACTACCAACGGGACCCGATTCAAGTTCATCAATAAATTTAGCTTACCTGAAACTTTCAAATGGCAGACGCGTTGCAGATTTCCGACTCTTGTTCTCCTTTTACTGGTTATTGGAGGTTTTGTTGACGGAAAATCGAGCACAGAATAAGATTCAATATCATCAAATATTGCTTTCGTACGCATTGGGAAATGA
>JAHPZR010046965.1:2500-10000 GCA_019787425.1 Platygyra sinensis | reverse complement strand
TGTAAAAATGACTTTTTGTATAAGTAAATAAAAAATACAAGCCAGTTATTTCAGAGTGGATAAATTTTTTTTTAAATTCCCCAAACTTTACTTTGCCGCGACAACCAGGTTGTTGAAAAAGGCAACATATGCGATCTGACATACACCTCTGGAGCTAATTTTAACCTGTCCCATAAAGAGCTCAACTAAGAGTATTGCTTCTACTGAACATGTGGCTAGTTAAACCTAACCAGCAATCATGTGTCGAACTTTTACTTTTCATTGAATAAGTATGGGGACTGGGCATAATCACTGCTTAATAAAATTCAACCTAGGTTGCCTGACAGTTCACCATTTCCCCCATGTATAATTGCTGGTTGAGAAAAGTTCTTAGAGAATGGTATGTCCCGGCTGTGATTTTATACTATATTTATTTTATTCATTTTGTATAGTATCCACAATTAGGTTGTAGCTAAATACCTTGACACTTTAATAAAGTTTATGTATGTATGTATGTATTGCTGCCAAGAGGAAAGACACAATGCAATTACTTCCCCCGCTGCTCAACCTTTTGATCCAAAATCCATCACTCTAGCCATTAAGCCAACATCTCCCCCACAAACAGGATGTTAAGGTTCTTCAATTAGTTCATTCCCAGACTTTCCTCCAATGTGGGATCTGTATGAACATACTACGAGTACTTTATTGAACTCAGCAGAGGTAAACAACATATTGAAAAAATATACTACACAGGGGTTTACTCTGTAACCAGTCCAAATTATATTTATAGATGGTGAGCAGAAGCAAAGCCATTCAAAAAAAACTTGCCTAACAAGATTCTGCGGGACAAATTTTAGATTCCACTGCAACAAGTGTTTGATCAGGCTCAGTACATGTAAGGTTAATCACATTTTATTTAACCAAATAAATATACTAGTGAGATTTTCACACCACAATAATATCAAATTTATTGACTACACGGAGAAAGGTTAAGGAAAGATTGGTAATCGGCTTTTCTCCTTCAAACATTTTGATATATTTACCTCTCTTCTTCCTTGAAGACACCTCGATAGTAAGGTAAAAACATTTCAAATGCACAGTGGCCATAATTAATGGAAGCAATGACCAAGAAATAAAACCTCGCTAGTGTAGTTCAATATCCAAATAATTCGTCACAGATAGACTCAGACATCGCTTAGAGATTCTGGTCCCACAAAAATATATACATGTACATATAACAATAAAGAACAGTGGCGAGTAGCCGTTACTGATTCAGTTGCTGTTACTGTTTACATCTCACTGCCATCACGCTGGCGATCGTGAAAACAATATTTTTCGATCCTTTCTACAATTCTTGAAGAAATGGTTGAATATTTGCCAATCTGTAGAGTTTAAACGATGAATAAAGTATACAAAAGCGACTTCTAAGGGTTTTCTTGTTGAAATCATCACAGTAATTTGATGTGCACTCGAAGACGGCGGTGATACGAATGAGCTGTTTTCATGTTACTACCAGCATGCTTAGCGATCGTAGGCCGCACACCACATGAAATTGCGGGATTTGTTGAATTCCGCCCACTCACGACCCGAAAAAAGAGATATCCTCTTATTTTTGTACACAACGTTTGAAAAATAAAATGTGGGTATCGATAATTGCCGCTGAAAAAATTTCTTCCAGGTTATAAAAAGTTAATGAAAAAATTATCAATTTCCCATTTCAATTTCCCATTCCCCATTCCCCATTCCCCATTCCCCATTCCCCATTCCCCATTCCCCATTCCCCATTCCCCATTCCCCATTCCCCATTCCCCATTCCCCATTCCCCATTCCCCATTCCCCATTCCCCATTCCCCATTCCCCATTCCCCATTCCCCATTCCCCATTCCCCATTCCCCATTCCCCGTTTTAGTAACATCCCCTAAATATTTTATTCCAAAACGTGCCGATCATTATAAGTAATAGCTGCTTTGCCTTGCTTCGCTAAAAAACATTAAAAGGACAACGCCTACCTCTTTGGCCATGAACCGCGCCCCATGAGAAGAGTCAACTGGCTCATGTTTTTTAGCGAGGGAAAAATCTCCTACGACCTCTCCGCCAGTTTTCTCAGTCTCTTGTACATCTAAAATGTATGACCACATGTTCCTTAATTTTTCCATCAAGATTTTGATGAACACGAAAAAGTACTCGCTATCTTTACACTGTGCATAAAAAGCCCATCACACGAATCAAAAATTTTTTACTGTGAGCGGTTGCTATGACTACTTGCACGGTAACCGATAGTGAGGTCACCTCATGACGTCTTGCCTCGTCTTGGATTGGAGCGTGAAGACCCGGTGCTAAGATTTTAACGCGCGAAAACGCAAATTTTAAATCTCATTGCTGACTATCGCTGACAGCGAAAAAGCTTCAGGACGAGTTGATTGCAATTGGTTGCCTCCAGGGCTCGTTGAACGTTGATTTCGGCAAAAGCAGATCATTCGAGACTTATGCTTAGCTGTTTGCAGAATCGGTTTTCAATCAGGACCGAAATAACAAACATTGGTAAGGTTCATAACCGATGCAAAAAGTGACCGTTTCTTATAAAGTTTAAAAACATTACTTACCTTTAAATGCCTCAAAATATAGTTCTGCACTAGCAACCGTTTTCTTGTTGCATTTCGTTTAGTATTGTTGAGACTTCACTTGACTCAAACTGTTCTGCATGCACATGCGATATGTTTTGTGGAGGAAAAAGTTAAAAATAACGGCAGTATGATCACACCGACAGAATGATTGCGCAAAACTGCTCGCGCAACGTTTTTATAAAAAACATGCTTTTTTCTAAAATGAAACGGATGGAGTTTTTCTCGAACAAATTATAGCAAAGGGAGCACACAATGGCTAAAGAATTTAAAATATATATATCATGTTAACTCATGCTTGCCTACTTTTTTATTTTGTTTTGGCATGCGCGCGCTGTGAAGCTGATGTCAGAACGCGGCACGACCTGGGCAGGACTGTACTCGCATACAACTGATAAACATCACAACTGCGCATACACGCCGTAAAGCCAATCAGAAGTTCGGAGATAACTATCGTAATCCCTTCACGTTGTTGTTTTGCAGAGGACGGCAAAGAGAAAAAAATGTACGAAGAATTATAACCCACGTACACAGCCATTGTATTGCTCATCAATGCAATTTTTCTGTGGTGCCGTTGTCGTTGTCGTTGCCGTCGCCGTCGTGGCTTTCTTAAGCTCCCTAGTAATTCCCAACAAACGCTGTACACCAATACGCGAGATACCGCTTGACAACGACTATATATGATCTGCGCCCTGCTATGATAAAGGTCGACGGTGGGGGCTTTCATGCATGTGGGTTTTTGTTAGTTGTAAGTGGATGAATGAATTAAGCTGTGGCAAAGGAAACAGCAACACCAAAATTTGACGGAATCATTAGGTGCAAGATCGTTTTGAATTCGTGGGTTTTTTTGTTCCCGTTCAAAAAATATCTTGCAAGGATCTAAGCCGTTTAAACACAAGAAAGTTCACAGGAACACATTTTGTGAAAGCGTCGTCTTCGAGTGAGAAATGTACAGTCCTTTAATGGACTACAAGGTTCGATTCAATGGATGCAGACTGCATAGAAAGAGAAAGTCTTCAGATCTCATACGGCTTAAAGCGCGCGAAACGGGCAAATAGTAAAAAACCAACATAAATAACTGTGTAAGCTGCGGCCTGAGAACTAGTTATATATCTTTTGTGCCTGTGTTTCAAAACGAGTCTAAGTGCGAAACCTTTCATTGGTTTTGCATTTAAACTCGTTTTGCAACAGAGGCACAAGAGAAATCGAGAATGGCCAATAAAGATGGTTCCTCAGTACAGCTGTATTACAATTCAATTCAAAGTGCTTTTATTTCTACGTGTAATACATTGCATGTTGTCTAACATACTTTACCGCAGCTGGAAATTCGATGTGGGCTGGTTCAAAAAGTGAAAATAATGTAACACTACAAAGCGCCAAAAAAATTGACCGATTCTCAACTTTTTCGAAATTTAGTTCCTGTTAATGTATTTTTTATTATCGTTTAGAGCAAGCTACGAGATTTAGGGAGGTGGCAACAGTTTCCAGCACTTTTCCAAAAGCTATACTTTTAAGGTTGAATACTAATTTTGTGTAACAAGTGATGCTACTACAATAATTGAGGTCACCGTGCTTACAGCTAAATAAAGGGTGTTTTCAGCAGATTATACAGTATGGCAGTTTTTTGATACCATGCATGATTGTGGCGTCAACCGATGTAGAGTGGTTATAATGATCCATTAAAATCTACGCCCTGGAATGGAACAGGTGCTAGAACTGTTTTTAGCCTGCTTGAGTCCTGCGCATGCGAAATTCAATTTCGCGAGATTTTAAAGTTCACGCGAAAAAAGTAATAGAAAGGTGTAAGAATCAATGAGAAATTTAACTTGAACCGTTGGCATCTTCCTTAACTTCGCAACGAATTCATTGGCACCATACCCGGCAGATCCTACCTAAACCGGCAGCATTTTCGAATTCTTTTGCGGTCCTTTAAGGTGGCTCAGTAGGGTTTTAAGAGCGCGCGCACCGATGATGCGAGCTTTAGTAATGTGCGCGCGCTAGCTGACGCAAGCTCATGCAAAGCAGCGAACAAGTCAACAATATAGCTCAAATTACAGCCCAGAAGTAGAAACAGAGAAACCATTTAAAAGAAAACGTAAAGAAAATGATTTGGGGATGTTACTAAAACGGGGAATGGGGAGAATGGGGAATGGGGAATGGGGAATGGGGAATGGGGAATGGGGAATGGGGAATGGGGAATGGGGAATGGGGAATGGGGGAATGGGGAATGGGGAATGGGGAATGGGGAATGGGGGAATGGGGAATGGGGAATGGGGAATGGGGGAATGGGGAATGGGGAATGGGGAATGGGAAATTGAAATGGGAAATTGATAATTTTTTCATTAACTTTTTATAACCTGGAAGAAATTTTTTCAGCGGCAATTATCGATACCCACATTTTATTTTTCAAACGTTGTGTACAAAAATAAGAGGATATCTCTTTTTCGGGTCGTGAGTGGGCGGAATTCAACAAATCCCGCAATTTCATGTGGTGTGCGGCCTACGATCGCTAAGCATGCTGGTAGTAACATGAAAACAGCTCATTCGTATCACCGCCGTCTTCGAGTGCACATCAAATTACTGTGATGATTTCAACAAGAAAACCCTTAGAAGTCGCTTTTGTATACTTTATTCATCGTTTAAACTCTACAGATTGGCAAATATTCAACCATTTCTTCAAGAATTGTAGAAAGGATCGAAAAATATTGTTTTCACGATCGCCAGCGTGATGGCAGTGAGATGTAAACAGTAACAGCAACTGAATCAGTAACGGCTACTCGCCACTGTTCTTTATTGTTATATGTACATGTATATATTTTTGTGGGACCAGAATCTCTAAGCGATGTCTGAGTCTATCTGTGACGAATTATTTGGATATTGAACTACACTAGCGAGGTTTTATTTCTTGGTCATTGCTTCCATTAATTATGGCCACTGTGCATTTGAAATGTTTTTACCTTACTATCGAGGTGTCTTCAAGGAAGAAGAGAGGTAAATATATCAAAATGTTTGAAGGAGAAAAGCCGATTACCAATCTTTCCTTAACCTTTCTCCGTGTAGTCAATAAATTTGATATTATTGTGGTGTGAAAATCTCACTAGTATATTTATTTGGTTAAATAAAATGTGATTAACCTTACATGTACTGAGCCTGATCAAACACTTGTTTGCAGTGGAATCTAAAATTTGTCCCGCAGAATCTTGTTAGGCAAGTTTTTTTTGAATGGCTTTGCTTCTGCTCACCATCTATAAATATAATTTGGACTGGTTACAGAGTAAACCCCTGTGTAGTATATTTTTTCAATATGTTGTTTACCTCTGCTGAGTTCAATAAAGTACTCGTAGTATGTTCATACAGATCCCACATTGGAGGAAAGTCTGGGAATGAACTAATTGAAGAACCTTAACATCCTGTTTGTGGGGGAGATGTTGGCTTAATGGCTAGAGTGATGGATTTTGGATCAAAAGGTTGAGCAGCGGGGGAAGTAATTGCATTGTGTCTTTCCTCTTGGCAGCAATACATACATACATACATAAACTTTATTAAAGTGTCAAGGTATTTAGCTACAACCTAATTGTGGATACTATACAAAATGAATAAAATAAATATAGTATAAAATCACAGCCGGGACATACCATTCTCTAAGAACTTTTCTCAACCAGCAATTATACATGGGGGAAATGGTGAACTGTCAGGCAACCTAGGTTGAATTTTATTAAGCAGTGATTATGCCCAGTCCCATACTTATTCAATGAAAAGTAAAAGTTCGACACATGATTGCTGGTTAGGTTTAACTAGCCACATGTTCAGTAGAAGCAATACTCTTAGTTGAGCTCTTTATGGGACAGGTTAAAATTAGCTCCAGAGGTGTATGTCAGATCGCATATGTTGCCTTTTTCAACAACCTGGTTGTCGCGGCAAAGTAAAGTTTGGGGAATTTAAAAAAAAATTTATCCACTCTGAAATAACTGGCTTGTATTTTTTATTTACTTATACAAAAAGTCATTTTTACACAGCTATGTCATACAGAGAAGTTACCCCGGCCTTTCAGCAGGGAACAAAACAATATGGTATGAACATCACATGTCATAATTAATCCACAAACCTCCATAATAAAAACACTTACTTCTCTTACAAGTTGGATGATGTTTTCATAACTTGATAACATCCTGAATTAAAAATTTCAGAAAATATGGAATCTTCTCTTGAAAAGGTTATGTCTTTCAGCTCTCCACCTCAAACAATAACAGCCAGTTACTGTTTTATGCATATGCAATTAGTTGGCAAAAACATACAAAATACACTAAGCTGTAATTATTTTTTGCTGTTGTGTTTATCAGAACACTGTATAATATTTACAGGGACAGTTTTACCAACAAAAGTACAGAGATTTGTACAACTTTCTTTCATCTAACTCTAGTAAATTTAAATGCCTATTTAATATTCCTACTGGCAATAGTTACATATACAAATGATAGCAGTGGCTGTTCTCTCCCTGTCTGCTCTTGATCTGTGATAGATTTGCTCGAATTTAGATCACATATTCAGTATCGATTCAGTAAATCTATGGTTGTGCTTCCAAACTACTAATACACCGGTAGAAGAAGAAATTTATAGGGCTAAGAGTTTATTCAATTCTGCAAAATGATTCCCTCACCCTCCAATGAGTACATTAGCAACAGTCAAACGATCGATGCTATAAGTAACATTTCCAAATATATTTTTGAAAATTGCCTAATACCACTTTATTATGGGTTTCGACAAAACACTGACCCCCGGTCAACTGACCCCCAACTGACCCCGTACTGACCCCCTTACTGACCCCCCTACTGACCCCCTATAAAATCAATAGGAAAATGAAAATTGAAAAAGCCGAGAACTACCAATTTGGCCCGATTCA
>JAHPZR010046964.1:0-22056 GCA_019787425.1 Platygyra sinensis | reverse complement strand
GTACATTATGATGAAAGAAGTTAAAAACTTCGTAAGCTGCGTGGCACTTGTTATTACAATACAAAATGAAGGTTAAAAATGTTTCTAGAAGTGCCAAAATTAGAGTAAATGTCCAAACGTTTCGGGACTGTGCCCTTCATCAGTGGAATGTCGTTATGAATTTTTTGTACATTATGCTAGCATTTTTTCGAGCATTTTAGTGAGGCAAAAGCATTGAGCACTGTTCGAGCATTTTAGTGGCATTTTCCAGGAAAATTAGTATTTTATTTTATCCACAGAATATAGAAATAAAAATTATTTTTTTGACAAAATGAAGACTTAATGTAACGTCTTCAGATGAGTATCACTGAAAGGATTAACAAAACAACAGATCATTTAGAGAATTATCTTCTGGTGAATTAAAACTTTTACATACGTTGTTGTTAACTTGATATACTTAAGTTTTCGTTTTTGTTAAGCACTCTGAACTGTTAATTGTGTTGAAACGTTCAATTATGAAAAAATTAAAAACCCCTATGTATGAGCATTAACCGAGCATTTTTTAGTGACTTTTTTGGAGAAAACCGAGCATTTTAGTGCAGAAAATGCAGCATTGAGATGGAGCATTTTAGTGGAGAAATAAAAGCATAATGTACAAAAGCCTAATCTTTAGTTTTAGATTTTAGAAAGTGATGACGCCACGTGAAAACGATCTACTAAACGTCACGTCAGTCGCTGTCACGGACACGACTGTCGCGTGCTTCATACTACTGTTTGACCGTCACGTGTTGATGACCAGCGTTGAACGCCTGGCTGAATTTAGGTTATCTCAGATGTCTCGCTGTATTCATGGACTTCGAGCTTTGCCCTTTTATTCAAAGCGGGTTTTCACAAGTCTTCCGTCGTTGTTTTGTTTATCTGCGTAGAACGGCTCAACAATGATTAAAATTCCTTCACCTGGCGGATATGAGAAGCTTGTATACACAGATCTTACCGAGGATCAGTACACGGAAAGTGCTAACATCAAACTAGAGAACATCAAAGAGGAGGACTTAGTTGTTGTCAAAACATACGCTTGTGGTGTAAACTATGCCGACATCTGCACTCGTTGGGGCCTGTACGAGTCAGCTAAGAAATTCGTTGGCTGGCCCATTACACCCGGCTTTGAATTCAGTGGCGAAATCGAAAGCAAAGGCGAAAATGTGACGAACTTTAAGATCGGTCAGAAGGTGTTCGGTGTTTCTGTCTTTGGAGCTTACTCAAAGCGCGTCAGAGTTCCAAAACATCAGATATTTCCACTACCGGAAAATTTCGATACCAACGAGGCAGCTGGATTTTTGACTGTAGCTTTGACTGCTTGGTACGGAATGTTTGAACTTGCCAGACCCCGAGCTGATAGCTGGATACTTGTGCACTCTGCCGCAGGGGGAGTGGGAAGTATGTTGGTGCAGCTTGCAAAGATCCATGGTTGTAACGTTGTGGGTGTGGTGGGTGCAAGTCATAAAGTGGATCTTGTCAAGCAAATAGGTAGGGATTACACTTTGTGGATCTAGTGCAAAAAAACTCAAATGCACTGGTCAGGGTTTTTTAGAAATAAAATAGCCTTGACCCTCAATGCACCAAGACATAGCCAGAGGCAATAGCAGATGAATAAATAATAATATTGATTTATGGATCTCGCATCTGGCTACTGCTTGGTTCAGCACCCGGGGGGGGGGGGGGTACTCGATATATTCCTGGGTGGGGGGGGTACTCGATATATTCCTGGGTGGGGAGGTGCGGCCCGGCCCCTCATACCCTGACCCTGTTTAAGACAAATATCGCTGATTTTCCTACCCTGTTTAAGATAGAATTCCCATTTTTGATACCCTGTTTAAGACATAGGTTTAAAGTTGCGGTTACAAATTGTGTGGCTTTCTTGTTGTGTAATCAATGGAAATTTAATGTGCCTGGTATCAATGCCCAAGTAAACGGAAGTCAATAATAATTTACAAGAGCTTGTAAAAATTTTGCTGTTTAAAATTCATCCAAGAAAAGATATCCCATTTAAGACAAAAACTGATAAACTGATACCCTGATTAAGACAAAAAATGACAAATTCGATACCCTGTTTAAGACAAAAATCCCGGGGTTCAGCAATAACCTTTTTATAGAACAAAAAAATCTGCTGCTGTATACAGGATAGTCCAGCTATTCTGATTGAATTGTTCAAAGGTAATGGCTGATCAAAGCTTTTTACTTTAGCAACCAACTGAATCAGTCTGAATCTTGCATTGCTTTGATGAGTCCATTGTTTGGAGAAACAAAAGGTTTTCTTTTGTTACTGCTACAACAAAAGAATTATTATTATAAAGAAAGCAGCTGGAAGAGTTTTTCACCATTGCTTTGTTAATTGATTCAGGAGTAATTTGTTTGGATTGAGAAACAAAATGTTTTCTTGTGTATCTTCTTTGTACCTGTTATCACTTGGATAACAAATTGCAAAGCAAAAATGATTACGAAAAAAAGTTGAGTATATGTGGACATCAAGTTTTACTGCCTCTGGGTTGTAAATGACAGGAGGGTCAGTGACAAAGGTGTTTTAGAAGGGAATAAATATTCTTGCTGATTGGATACAACAGAGGACAAGAGGTAGAGATGATTGACATGTACTGAATCTCAACTTTCCTTAAGGCCTTTCGACTCTGAATTCCACAATAATAAAATTGTGCATGATAACTGCCACATTACATAACAACTACAAAAGAAACTGCTGCAGTGGACTTTTCTGCATGCATACATTGCTTCTTGACAGCAGAAGAAAATCTGCAAAATAAAATTCTGGACAGCATGTGGTTGTCCTACTCTTCATTTCAAAGTCACATGAAAAAATTCAGCTAATTTTGAGAGAAATACAAACACATGAAAAAACTTTGGACATTGGGTTACCTTCATTAGGTTGTCACCATGTCATTGACAAATCCAAGGAAGATCTATGGAAAGCTGCTGAGTCACATTCTCCTGGAGGCTACCAAGTTGTGTTTGATGCTAACGGAGTTGCGACTCTGCAAGAGAGCTATGATCACCTTGCACCAGGTGGCAGGCTAGTTGTTTATGGTATGTGTTTGATTTATGGTAGACCATTTCTTAAATGGATAACGCAGTGAACTCTGTGTTTTAGCCTGCAAGCAGACTCACTTATAGGCACAAGAAAGGGCAGTGGAGCCAGCAAAGTTGTTGAGAAGAATGGGGCAAGAACTCTTCCTCGCCTTATTCTTCCAGCTTTGCCGGCTCCGCCGCCCCTTATCGTGCCTACAAGTGAGCCTGCTCGCTCAGTTTTATTAAAGCCTTGTAGTACATTACATAAATTATTATAGCTCATATATTCCTCATTACCTTATAACAGAAACTATGGTACCATCAATGATCAACTTCTCCCCATGATAAAAACCCTTCTTGCCAAATAGCTTTGGTTTGAAAATTTATGATGGTACATATATTAAATGGCCCTGCCTTTGTACACAGGTGTCCTGAGAATGACGCCCATTTGGGGCTCCCTAGATTCAGTTAGCTGTTGTTATCCTTGTGGTTGAATAAAGAAGCTTACAATTTTTATATTTCTGTTTGAATGCTTATGTAAGAAAATTCAAAATCTCAATTGCTTAAATGTTGACAGAAAATATATTTTTGCTACTATTAAACCCCCCAGTAATAATATTGAGTTACAGAAAATAATTGCATTGAAGTGTATGCATGACTGCTATGAAATAATTTAGGGGAAAAAACGTAGTTAACCCTTAAGGGGTTAGAAAATTGTCACATTGTAAAATCATTTGAAGGATTGTCGATGTACAATGTATAAGACACCAAAATAAAATAAGTATGAACACCAGAAGCAATGTTTTCCTTGAATTTACATCCTTTTGGTTCTTTTTAAATTAATTTAATATGCAACTGCATCATTACCAGTCTCCCTACTTTATTAGTAAAATAATGAATTAGTTTTCCTCTATCTTAGGTTTTCATACTATGCTTCCAAGATCCAGTGATACTGCCAATGGCATGATCGGCTGGTGGCAATGGATAAAAATCGGATGGAACTACAAGAACACTCCTCAGTTCAATCCTCTAAGGTAGTATACATTCTCCAAGTCAAGCTTTTGCCTCTATAAATCTGCCATAAGCGCACTTTATTTCTCCCTTGTCATCCCTATTTGCAATATTGCATAAGCGTCTGTGGATCTACCTACCCTTCTAATTTGAAACGTCTTGTATTGCTGCAAAAACAAGCTACAGTATGAGGATCATCAGTAAATCTTGTTACGACGCTCATACTGAACCAATATTTAAGAGCTGTTGTATTTTACCGCTGAATTATATGTATCTAGCAGAATAGGGAAAATTATGTTTCAATATAAAACGGGCTCGTTACCAGATGTGTTGAGTAACGCATTTCTACGAAGGAACTAGGTTCATAATTATGATACCAGGAATGCCAGTTCTTTTCATGTTTTTAAGTGCAGAACTAATGTAAGACGTTTCTCGTTTCAATACCAAGGTCCCTTGTTTTTTAATTTGCTTAGTCCAGACGTTTGTAAGTCAGTAAGTGTGTCTGCCTTTAAAAAAAATCTGAAGAAACTACTCCTTAGTTAACTGTTTCCTTTCCCTCCACCCTCTTTTCGTTTTATCATTATTACTCTGCCTTTGCCGCTCAGTTTATCGAATATTTAGCTCATCTGTAGTTAGTTAGTATGGAAAGCCCACGATGCATAAGCCTCATGGTTTCTTGGGCTTTCCTGCCATTTTTTTTTTTTTTAGGCGTATATCTGTAAACTTATATTGTATTATATCAAGGTGGCGAACAATAAAAAAAAGTGTATAGTAAGAGGTATTACACATTGTTAAGTAGCAAGTTTGGGTAGGTGTTGGGAGCTTATTTTCATGGGGGTGGCATCCTTAGAGTCTCTCAAACCTGATGGATTGATTGATTGATTGATTAATCCATTGGTTTATAGTTGATTGGTTGCTTGATTGATTGATCAGTCGATCGATCAATTGATTGCTTGCTTGTTTTCTTGCATTCTTGCTTGCATGCTTGATTGACTAATTGATTGATTTGTAGGTTGAATGATTGATTGACTGATTGATTAATTGATTGATTTGACTGATTGATTGATGGAGTGATTGATTGATTGACTTATTCATTAATTGATTGACTGATTGAGTGATGGATTGATTGATTGATTGATTGATTGATTGACCTTTCTCTCTTTAGATGACAACTGAAAATAAAAGCGTCATGGCATTCAACCTGAGCTTTCTCTTCAATCGCCGAGACATTTTGAAGAAGCATGGCACAGCTGCTCTACTGGGTGAAGCGGGGCTTGCTTAAGGTCGGCAAAGTGACAACATATCCATTCAAAGAAGTCAGCAAAGCACACAGTGACTTAGAATCTGGACAAACAGTGGGCAAGTTGGTACTGACTATGGACGAGTAAGATGAAGAAAGGAACTACCCTTGAACAAAACTATGACATGTAAATTCAATTTTAAGTAGTATTTATATATCTTAATATACGATCAGATATTAGTGAAGTAACTTTTAGTTCACTAGCTACTTAAAGAAGCTTGTTTTATCCAGATGAAACTTATGGCCATTGTATATATTGGAATATTCAATCAGCAAAAACATGTAATAAGTGTTGGACACCTTAACCCTTTAATGCCCAATAGTGACTTATAGATTTTACTCTGTCTAACGTCAGACGATTTTACTCGTCAAAGGGAGACCCCTCGGGCACTAAAGGGTTAAAAAACTATCTCCTTTAACCCTTTAACGCCCAATAGTGACTTATAGATTTTACTCTGTCTACGCCAGACGATTTTACTCATCAAAGGGAGACCCCTTGGGCACTAAAGGGTTAAACTCCCATGTAACCTCTTACGCAGACTCCCTAATGGCTAAGGAGACCTTCCATAAGGTAGCATCTTATTGGCTAACTATCGCCAGAATGAAACTCTCAAACCTGGGACTATAGATGCAAACTGGCAATCTATTGAGGCAACCTGACAGACTGCCGAGACAAAACCTGTGATAGACTTGCATCCCATCCAGCGGCTGTAGCAATACTATTTAGTCATTTCATGTGTTGAAACATGGCATGGGCTCGATAGCAATACAAGCGTAAGCACAAATGCAAGATATGGAAATTCTTTCATTTTCCTGCTCTTGGTTTATCTTCTTTGTTGGACCATGGGATATGCCCATATCTAAACTCAATGACTATGTGTCACTGTGAAGGGTATGGTTTTCAGGAAGTTTAGCCTGGAATAGGGTGTAGAGATCTCACAGCTACAAAATCAAGCTGATCATGGTGTTGTATAGGGTAAGGGTTCTAGTGTCCCAGCAGGACACCTCTACCTAAAGATTCACAGAATACCCCTCCCCCCTCACCCCCAGATGCAGCCCACACCTACCAAACATGGATACTCTTCCACGCAGTCGATCAGGCTTCTCCTTTTTTTTACGTTTTTAAAATGAAAAGGCCATGAGGCAGGAAACAAAAAAATAGACTAGTATATCTGGGACCGCGTGGCCGCCTAACTGCTGTATTCTAGAGCTATATGTGTAGGTGAGTAGCAATTGCTTTATTAATTGCTTAGCCACCTAACCGCTATTCCAAGAAACGCTTTTGGAATGACTGGAATATTTCATGCTGTCCCGATAATTTGTATGATGTACCCTATATTGTCAGGAAGCCTATAGTTCATAAGCCCCCGGCTTCTATATAGCCTTCCTTACCATTACCACCTTTAAAATTGTTAAGTTATCGTCTTTAAATTATCATAACCCTTGCAGGAATGTAGTATACTTTAAGTATACTTTTAAACAACTAGAAAAGTATACTTAATTTGTACTTAAAGTATACTTTTAAGTATACTTAGAGAAGTATACTTAAAGTAGTATACTTTTGGTCACCTAAAAAGTATACTTCAAGTATACTTTATCTGAAGTATACTTCAAGTATACTTAACAAAAATTATACTTTAAGTATACTTTAAGCACACTCATGTAAATACATGAGCTGACTAAAAACACTGAATTTGCTATACTGATGCATAATTATACTTACAGCTTTTTGACCATGAAAATATGTAATGTAAAGTTAACAAATCAAATGTGGTTTAGCATTGTCTGCACTCTTATTGACAGAAAGTACACTCATAGTGGTGGTCAAAATGTTGTGGACTCAGGAGATGCAATATTAACCTTCATTACACTTATTGAAATTTAAAATTCATATAGTTTTTGGTCAGTATCCAAAGGAGGAGCCCACACTAGATCAAAGACTAGCTGGAACATCCTGTTTCTGCTCAAATTGACTTTATTTGCTAAATTTCAAGGTTTCTCTAATATGGCATACATACATGTATTTACCTATTGTAACTAACATTTTTGGAAGATTTAGCTTCAAACTCAAAGTTGAGAGTTTCACCCTGAAGACTGCAGCTTATATCTATTTTCTTCAGATCCCACAGCTTAATTATGATGGGAATTACACTGACACTATCGTGAATCACTTAGCTTTTAACCATGTACTGATGTAGTTCTGTTTGTGAATGCAAACACTTCAAGCTTTTGTGCTTCAACAACTAGAACAAAAACACACGGCAACATATTTCAGTTTCACCACAATAAATTGCTCATAACAGAAACATGATTTCAAGCCAAGATCTATCAGAAGCTTTCAAATCTGTTTTTGTTCCAGTTATGAATGTAAAACAATAATTAAAAGCTGAAATGGTCAAGAAGAAATTAAGACAGAGATCCAAACTGAAACCTGGCGGCCAAAATTTGCCAAGTTCAAGTTTAGTGATATCATAAATCATTACAGCTGGCAGTGATCATCAAAAACACTATATAAAGTCTTAATCCAGAAGGTCTAAGTTTCTTTATACTTACAATTGTTCCTACAGCCAAAAGATCCAGATATTGTCGCTTTTAAACATCATTTAGCTCAGTAAAATTGACCTGCTGTAAAATGTAGTTTCACTGTACAAATGCAGTTCACCCAGTGTCAAAATTTCCCGCCCTTTTCAGAGCATTGCATTATGGGTTATAGCACTCGTTCCCAGGGTCTACCAGCATTCAAAATCCAAGATGGCGGCTCGTTTCTGGCATGTTCGAATTCCACAAAAGAACTCGCCTTTTTAGAGATCTTTACACAATGTAGAGACCTGTCAAATGCTGGAAAGTCTTCCAAAATCATTGGCAGAAGCTAGTGCATAGTTATCCCAAGCTACTTTGCTACTACAGAGCTTAAAATATCTACCCTTTCCTGAGAAGGATGAAGTTAATGCACGAAGACATGAAACATAATTTGTGGTCTAGCTTGATATCCACATTGCTGGTATTTATAATAATGATATTGTACCATTAGGTTTTCGAAAGGAATCAGCTATTAGACACCAAACTATACGAATCCTTGAATTCCAATAGCATTCCGGGAATTATTTTTGCAAGGGTAAGAGAAATAGTCGATGTACTTCCTCAGCTAGTGCCATTGACAATGCTACTTGTATCTGAAATAAACCTAGTAATGAAACTGTTTATGCAGGTTGAGATTCCATGTGAAGTGGGCACTTTTACAGACGGCAAACATACCTTGCCTGTGTCATACACTTGTATCAGTCATTCAATGCAATCCCTACTTAATTAATTTACTCAGTTAATTCTTTGTGTTTCAAGCACAAACAAGTATACTTAAAGTATACTTTACTTTAACAGCCACTTACCAGCTAGAGAAAGAGGTATACTTGAAGTATACTTTCACATTTCAAGTATAAATGAAGTACATTTACAAAATGTACTTCATTTATACTTTTCTACTTTAAGTATAAATGAAGTATACTTCAACTGTACTTTCTTTTTGGAAAGTACATAATAAGTATACTGAAAGTATACTTAAAGTATACTGCATTCCTGCAAGGGAAATTTCTAGTGTATTGCGTTATTTTTTTTGTTTATCTTTTGTGTGGTTAATGAAAATAAAAAATGAAAAATGGAAATGGTTTTATAGCCAACAATGCAGGGGAATTTGTTTCACGTGAAAGCACTGCGAACACAATATGTGCGCTAACCCGCAAACCTGTCCGCCATCTTAATTTGGGAAATTACATTCCTTTTGCAAGCTCGTGCTGTACACGTGTGACATCGCGAGGGTTCTTGCTTTGAGCTTACGTTTGCATTTGAGTTTGCGTCGCTCCTGCAGAGTGACTAGCACGCTTTTTTTCCACGCAAAGGCCAAATAACTTGCCCTCCAAAGCTAATCTCCAGTTAACCTTCCTTTGATTATTTGAGGCCTTTCCGCGTGAGGTAGGCGAGGTGGTCAATTAGGGACGCCTCTTTAAAACCTCAACGAAAACAGAGTGACCTTCCACAACAAATTTGGGATTTTAAAGAGAAGGTAATTAAAGAACAAAGACTGATTCTTTATAGCGGGTCAGACTCGCAAAAAGACTCAAAGCCGAGATACGTGTATATAGAAGTTAATACAATAAATGAAGAACAACAAACTTGCCGCCGCTAAAGGTGTTTGAACAGTGAACATTTGAAGCTGTGTTTTTGTGAGTATAGGGAACCCTCTCTCATTTGAGTTTTCTTGTGGACCATCTCGTTCATGCTCGCAAAACTAGCTACAGAACTAATTATAAGAATCTGCATCCAGTCGCAGTAACGAATTTGATAAATAATCCTGCACTGATCTATAATTTTTGTGCTGTACTATGTAACAGCGCCGGGTTAGGGCGCTTTGAGCACCATGGCTCTAGTACAGTATTGTGTGGGCCACGAAAGGCTGTCTTTATAATTTTGGCGCGTTTTCTCTTCCACTCGTGAATTTAAGTTCTGTTTCAGCGTTATAAAGCGATAATTTTTTCAACAATAGTCAAAGTGCACGCTAAGTAATAAGGTAACATTTGACTTATGTAACTTTATACGGTTCATAAACGCATTCGACCATCACATGTTTAACCCAGTTTGACCATCACGGGTTTTTGTCCGTCTCGGGTTTTTGTGATTGTTTTTGTGGACCCATGGCTGAATTTGAGTTATCTATGAACTTCGAGCTTTGTTCTATCATTCGGAGCGAGCTTTTACTCGCCTGTTATCCTTTCCTTGAGTTCTATCGTCTCGAGAGGCTCGACAATGATTAAAATCCCTTCACCTGGCGGATATAACAAGCTTGTATACACAGAACTTCTGGAGGATCAGTACACGGAAAGTGCTAACATCAAACTAGAAAATATCAATGAGGAAGACTTAGTTGTTGTCAAAACATACGCTTGTGGTGTAAACCATGCCGACGTTTGCACTCGCTGGGGCCTGTACAAATCAGCGAAGAATTTCGCTGGCTGGCCCATTACACCCGGCTTTGAATTTAGTGGCGAAATCGAAAGCAAAGGCGAAAATGTGACGAACTTTAGGATTGGCCAAAAAGTCTTCGGTGTGTCTGTATTTGGAGCTTACTCAAAGCGCATCAGAGTGCCAAAACATCAGATATTTCCACTACCGAGAAATTTTGATTCCAACGAGGCAGCTGGATTTTTGACTGTAGCTTTGACTGCTTGGTACGGAATGTTTGAACTTGCCAGACCCCGAGTTGGTAGCTGGATACTTGTGCACTCTGCCGCAGGGGGAGTGGGAAGTATGTTGGTGCAGCTTGCAAAGATCAATAGCTGTAACGTTGTGGGAGTGGTGGGTGCAAGTCATAAAATGGATCTTGTCAAGCAGTTAGGTAAGTTTGAATTGTTATTGAAGTAGTTAAGAGTGGATGAAGAGTAAGATATAGGTAATCCCCCATATAGGCGGTCAGGCAATTCCTGTCAAGTTATTTTTAGACATTGTAAAGTGCTCTAAAACTAACTTGATTGGGATTACCTTGAATAAAGCCAATGGGGTATTAGATCTATTAAGACGGGGGTAAACATGAATAGGAGTGAAATTTAAAGTAATATTAAAAGGGAATTGTTAGGATTAAAATGGGTTGGAAACACTTCCAGACAATTGACCCCCACCCCCTTCGTCCCCCGCTCAAAAAAAAAAGAGAGCCCCTGGTTGGGAGGGGACTGTTTGGTGTCCATTTAACAAATTGACGTCAGTTTTTATGCGTCTGTCCTGTTATTGATCATGAATTTCGTCATAACATTGTCAAAGTAGTGTGGTTCCACGAGGCGATAGCCGAGTGGATCCGCAGACTACTTTGACAACGTTATGACGAGATTCATTGTCAAAAACAGGACAGACGCATTAAAAACTGACATCAATTTGTTTTTTACGATAACAAATTGTCGAATTGCCCGCTCTCGCTCGCTGACGCGTCGCATGAATTTCAAATTCATGTGTCTGTCCGCATATGAACAATAAAATTTAACCAATGAGCGCGCGTGAATTTCTGCAGTATCGTAAAACTACTTAATTCTTCACTTCAAATTTCAATTTTCCAAATCCATCAAATCTTTTCATATCTATCTCAATTTAACCTATCCTTTCAGAAAAAAATCTCTTTCCCAAAACACCCAAAAATCACCCAAAAGTTTGAACAGAACTGTCAAACAGCGGTTAATGAGTTATGCAGAGAGATTTAGCGTTGCTTGAATCGTAACCGAGATATTGGCAGAAAGGCCATGTTAAGCTACGTCAAAACAGCTTTCGCATTTACCCCCACCTTGAACCCTGGTTGAAAACTTTGTTTATTCTGGTGGGAAAAAGAGTCGATATGTCGTCTCCAGTAACGGCCACCTCGCTACAACGGCAACGGCTACCAAAGAGAGCCCCAACTGCCTGTACCAGAGTAACCTCCCGACAACTGCCAGTTGATCAACGGCTGACAAATGGTTTGTACAAAACCTAAGAAATTTGATCCATACAGGGCTTTGTTGGCCTCTGTTTCTTTTTAGTTTCTGTTTTATTGCTACATTTTGATTGTGTTACGTACTTTCTATGCTATAAGATGTATTATTTGAAGATAAAAATGTTTCACCCCCGAAAAATACAAGGGTCCGGCATATTGCACCCCTTATTTGCTTGTAACGGCCAGGCCACTTTCCTGTGTCGCGATATGGTGGGTGTTGTGGAGTGGTTTGACTGTAGTTCTCTCGTTAGACGTACAGACTCAAAGAATTCTGAGTTTAGAGTGCAATGAACGCCAATCCCACACATATACATCATGCAGCTGACGAGTAACTGGGCAACACTGAGATATGATTAGGTATTATGTTTGCATTGGGTTTTGATTATTAGGTTGTGATCATGTGATTGACAAGTCTAAGGATGATCTATGGGCAGTTGCAAAGGCACTTTCTCCTAAAGGTTACGAAGTTGTGTTCGATGCTAATGGAATTGAAACTCTGCAAAAGAGTTATGATCACTTGGCGCCAGGAGGAAAACTGATTATTTATGGTATGTGACCATGAAATTTAAGCTGGATCATTTTATTTTTAGAAGGGGCGGGGGGGGGGGGGTGGGGGATAGGGGTGGAGGACACCCCTGACTCTCACAATGTCTCTCCACAATGTCTCTCCTGAGCCAGGCGTAACGATGAGGTAAAAACGTAGCACAGTTCAGGACGACTACGGAAATTCAAGAATAATGCTATTGGCCTTGGAGGGTAGTGGGGAATCGAGAAGGAAAGACGGCAATAACTCTACAATTAGTTCATGTGGTTTAAATGAGTCCTTGGTTTAAAGTTCAATATACCTGCACCCTAAATCACTCAATTCAGTACCCTGCCTTGCAGTTTATTCCTAATCTAGGTCAGTTAAATAATATATGGGAGTTTTAACGCTCTTATGGTAAAAACTTTAATCAACTTTCACTTCTCCCTCAATTGTTAAACTTTGTGGCCGAGAAGGGTGCTATTAAGGGGGCCAGGGGAACATGGGGACACTAACCTTGGAGAAAACGGCGAGGGAAGTGGTAGCTCTCCTGTCCTACAATCGGACATAACTAGGTCAGAGGCTAACTCAAACACCTTCCTTACCTAAAGCATGCAGATTTAAAATGAGAAAATAAAGATGTTGTTATAATCTAAGAAGAGGTCTAATGTGAACAGATGAATTCAAGCTTTTAAAGAAATATCTTTTTATGTCTGTTAGGTTTTCACACGATGCTTCCAAAGTCCACTGTTAATTGTACTGGTAATATCAGTTGCTGGAAATGGATGCAAATTGGATGGAACTGCAAGTTTGCTCCCCAGTTTGATCCTCTAAAGGTATCATGGCTAGTGAATGGTGGTTACCATACATTTTTGACATGCTACTGGAAGGACTTTTGCGCCAAAGATTTGGGGTGGCGGCAGGGGACGTAAGTGGGAGGTGGGGGAGGTCTAGCTGACCGACTGATTGATTATTGACTGACTGGCTGAATGACTGACTGACTGATTGACATACGACTGACTAACTGATTGATTTTTTTGACTGTTTAAATGACTAATTTATTGACTGGTCGATTGAGCGACTGACAGACGGACAGATTGATTGATTGATTGATTGATTGATGTTTCCATCTTTAGTTGGCAAATGACAGTAAAAGCGTCATGGCATTCAATCTAAGCTTCCTCTTTGATCGCCGAGATATTTTGGAAGAAGGCATGCCACAACTTCTGTCATGGGTGAGGCGGGGCTTCCTTACAGTTGGCAAGGTAACGCCATATCCACTCAAAGACGTCGGCAAAGCACACAGTGACTTAGAATCTGGACAAACAGTGGGCAAGTTGGTTCTCACCATGGACGAGTAAAATGAAGAAAGAAAACCAGTATCCGTAATCCCTACAGAAAGATCTAACTAGCATACTTTAAGATTTCATTTAATGGATGGACTTTAAGTTACTTTTATATTACAGCTACACAAAGGTATAACCATCATATATTATCGAATATTCTGTTGGGATATTGCATTCAGCAGACATATAATGAGTCTAGCACCTTAGCTCCCAATGGACTCATCCAACGAGAGTCTGTATTTCGATAGGAGACTATCGAAGAGGTTTGTATCTCTCTTACACTCAGCAGTAGATCCATGGTGAAGCACACGCAAGCGCAAATTGAAGTTGCCTCCCCCGCAGACGTTTTTCGGCACATGCATAGAGGACTATATGTACGCATCTTAGCTGGTTCGTAGCTATGCCACGTGGTGACATGGCCACGTGGCTACGAGATTTATGAGGCTAAGCAGTTTCATGGTTACGGCTTCATACGTGAGGTATATAATGATGTGGCTTCTCGTGTTCACTACTGTCCGCGTAATTTTTCTGTAAACAAGAGTCGTCTATGCATTTGCTCTGTTTTATTTTACACAGACAGATAATAATAATAATAATAATAATAATAATAATAATAATAATAATAATAATAATAATAATAATAATAATAATAATGTGACGTCAAATAACGCATAATAACTCGTTTGATAGAGAAACATCTCAGCTGAGTAGCCGGGTATTCTGCAGTGAAGCCAGTGAGGGAGCTGACTCGCGTGACAACATTACAAACGCAAGCATCCGGTCTACCGTCGGCCTATCACAGTATGATTGCAGCACTCACAGGCCTTCAAGAAATTGAAAATTGGCTTGCCAAAAGAAATTTCAATAATGCTCTCCACAACGAAACATGAATGTAACTTCCTGTTACGACAGAATTTTACTTCTGATACCCTTTTTTTAAAAATAGTCCTTTATGTCTATATGTGCTCTAATTGTGCTGTTTTAGTTACACGGATCAACCAGTGGATATTCAGTTGGAGACTGAAAGCAGCGTCAATTTATATCGACAATCTTTGTCCCAGAATGTAGCCAGTAAAATCATGTGCCCACAGAGCTAAATTTCCTCGTGCCAATGCCCTGTGGTAAGAGGGGCAGGTGGCTCTGGGCAGAAGAATGGCGCTTGGAAAACTGTTCTGAGTTAAAAATGTCCAAGAAGTTTTTATTAATTTACGGTTTTTTGAACACTCGTTTTGTAGGAAATCACCACTTGAAGCTGTTTTGGTAACTTCGATTCTCCTTTAGAAGAATAAACTGGTTATTTCCTGCAGAGATTTTAACTAGAACATAATACATATAAACATTACAAGCCTGCCTGCATTTGGGTCTTTTTTAGTTTTTATTTTCAAGCAGCTTTAGCGAGTACTATTGGTTTAAGTACTGTATACAAATCAATAAAAAAGAAAAGTTAAATTTTCTTTCCTTGGCAGGACATATATTAGTAACTATATCAGTATTATGACCTCATTAACGACTCTATAGTACATCATATAGCTGTAATTTAATCACTGTTTTTGTTTTGTTGATATAGCGTAAATAATTATGCTCTGTAGGCCATTCTACAGCAACCCAATAAACTGTCAACTTTTACAAACGCAATACATATTTTGATTGCGTATATTTTACGAAAAACAAACTCCTTGCAGTTCTTTGTTTAGATGCTTTCTTTTTCGACGAGACCAATTTTTCAATATGGGTTAGTTCCGTTGCAGATCTTCGAGGAAATAATTGAAAATTGCGTTCTTTTCCTTGCAATCTTCGTTTCATTTTCGAACGGTTTCCAGCTAGAAATCATGCATAAACACGAAAATGATTTCTTTTTTCTACAGCTCGACGGGAGTAATCAACTGGAAGCCTTGTGTGGGTCGCTGTTGATCGCTTTGTGGCAGTGGGTCTGTCAAGACTTCGCGCCCTTGCACGAGTCTAAGGTACTAAGGTCACATTGTTTCCGACACAAATGTTTCCCCGTTTGCGCGCGCGCGCAACATATGCTGCGGACACAAAAATGTTTCTGATTTTGTTCAGAAACATTTTGTGTCTGCAACAAATGTTTCCCAGTTTGCGCGCGCAAGGAAACGTCGTGAGCAACAATTTTTCCGCAACAATGTTTCCTCGTTTGCCACCGCCTTAGCTATGGTGGCGAATTATTTAGATTTGCAGGCGAGTAAACTTAGTGAGATGCAATGAGAAAATTTTCTGTGAACACTTCTTTATTTTCAAAAGAAAACATATCAAAAAGTGCGTACAGTCCCAATTCAAGTTGTACCTATAGTTGCCGTGACCACTTTATTTCAGCCTAGTAGTGGTTCTACAAAGAAGAAACAAAGCTTTTCTATCTAGAGCTGGAAACACCGAGCTTTTAACTTGGCCCTTTGTATTATGACACTGAGACTTTTACCTCTGTACATTTTCTTCGCTTTTGGCGTTTATGTTGTTGGATAGGAATACAATCTGATTCCTGGTCCGTGTCTGTTTTGGTTCATTGCTTATCCTCGGCAGTTAACACAATCATTTGTTTAACATTCATTCAAAGCTACCATCGTGGCTTGAAAAGTGTCAGTTTCACTTGTTCTAAGAGTATAACCCCCTCCCCCCCCGGGAGGGAGGTTACTTAACAAAGTTTAATACGGGGAGGCTCCGCCCCGAGGTCCAACCCTTTACCCTTTTGTATACCATTTTGGCAGAAAAGGTACCCCTTTCACATACCTACTTTAGAAAATCTTGTTCTTATTTTAATGTGCTTAATAAACTGATACAGCCACAAGGGGCGGTCTATTCGAAATATTATAATTAAAGGCCCTTTTAAATACCTAAATGACCGATCTCCCTACCCATTAATACACCTAAAGCCTCAAAAAAGTGCCCCTTTCGGGCGGAGGCTCCCCGTTTAGGCCATTATAGGGAGTACCCCTCCCGGTGTAAAACCACTGATTACAAACAAAATTAGTCTGACCAAGGTGAAATAACCGAGAAATAGAAGAGAATCTCGAATTTAGCCGTGGGATTGGAAGAACATCAGAAAACCCTGTGCAACTGGATTGGAAACGAAAAAGAAAAAAAGACAGTGTGTTGTAAATGTTGGTTTATTATCATTATTTATTTGTTTTACGGTAAATAGTTCGAGCTCAGCTCGCAGAATAATTTCAAAGACATTTCCACGATCTCTCTACTCTGCAAATTGTAATCCTTGACTCAATTTCTTGATAAAAATTCAATGCACTGTCCAGCGGGGAGGCGACCGAAAAACTCAGTGCATATACGTGAGGTGCTGTTTTTCAAGATTTAACTTGATTCCAGGCTATCTTTACTTTTCAATTCAGGGTCGACGGAAGGAACTGATATTGTACCCACGACCAGTTTTAATATCTTGGCCTCCAAAAGCAAAACTATTTTCGCCTGGGTAGGGATGGTTGCTGAGCTAACAAGGCAACCCAGCATCTAGGACGTACGCGATCTCCAATTTCCACTGCGTTGTGTTTCTTTTTAACAATTAGATTACGAGTTCGAAATTTCCATGAGCCTAGTTGATGAGGCCAATCAACTTTACTTCGTAAGGCTTCATCATGCACTTTCATGTATCTTCATTTACCTTTATTATCAGTTCACTGTTTCTTTTTCAAAGTATGTGTATAACTAGAGAGAGGTTAGTTTGTTCTGATTAGTTAGTATATTTTGGATAAATCCCGCAATCACTAGTGCCCAAGAGGTCTAGTAGTTTTTCATGTTTCTAGACGTACCACAACTAACAGATCCTTGAAACGACGACAGGCTCGCGTGTCTTGATATTCACTCCGGCTGAGCTTGAAATTGTTTCATTTAGGTTCCAAGTTGTCAAGCATCAGCCATTGCGGATCACATTACTTCAACAGAACGCAATATTAAGGACGTTCGTGCCCATTGCTACTGCGCATCTCGTGCAATTTCAGCTTTTTGAAAAACTCACTCGTGCAAATTAATTCCAAATTGAACTCGAAACCGTATGATTACTTCTGTTCTGCTTTCGAGACACGAGTCCTCGTATATCAAGACAAACGCATGGTTTGTTTCGGTATCAAACTAGAATAACAGAGTGGTTTGATATTTTTTTATCCAGAATGCACTTCGGGAGAGTATTATGGAGTTAAACAGGATGTGTTGGTTTAACTTAGCTGATTCTTTGGATCATATTCATGATGAGATGCCTAAGTTACTTGAACAGTATTAGTGATATAGTTTACAAAAAATATAAACTGATTTCAGTCATACAATAAATAATAGTTTCCTTATACGCAGTGGAATTTTTATAAGAATTTCATACCCTTGGACGATAAAATAGAAGCGGGGGCAGATTTAGTGAGAACTATTACTAGCATATATTTTCCAGGAGACTTTAAGGGGGGAGGAACTTAACTATAAGTCTGTTGCTAAGGAAATCTCAAAACCTCCTTTTTTGGCTCCTGAAGTCCAGTGGGCATCAAAGTTTACCGTGTTTGTTCGATTCACGTTTCCTTTAAATGTTTCGACCACGCCCATATTTGGTATGTCACGTGACCACAATAGAAAACGTCTAAAAACTCGGACTGAGTGGATCGTTTTCGAAATATAACAATACGTTTTGTTAAAACACGACATTATCTACAACTTGTAGTATGCGTTTGAGGAAATGTACAATATTTCGAAAATTATATATCTTTAAGTGCTTTAAGTGCTTTCAGTCCCAAGGCCTTTTCCCTGGCTTGGAGGCGGGGCGGGAAAGGGCTTGGTATGGCTGGTCACGTGTCCATCTTACACCCTGAAATCCTGGGTGTAATAAATTAGCGAGGTTTGCATAATCAAAAGTACCAAAATCAAGATGGCGGTGAAACTGTCTGTGCTAAGTCGACTTCGATCTGCTTTTAATCGTTGTAACTTTCAGTTGTTTTGTTTAAAGCCGCTTCAAGTGAAGTGTTTTGAATACTTACTGAAAGGCAAAGATATACTATTGCCGTTCTATCCACTGGCTTTGGCGAGGTCTGTTGACTATTTTTCGTGTGTGTATGTCATTGTTCGGTCTAGTTCAAAACTGAAATTGCTATAGCACGGTCAAACGGATCAACTCTACTTAGAATTACTCCTTAGAACACAGCATGAAGTGCCCCTCTGTTCATAAAGACGATTGAAGCCTGCGACAAAATTAAAAGGTCGAGTGACCGAACAGAAGTCAGTGGAGTCTGCGGAGTGTCTGTTAATATTCGATCAAGGTCGATCAAGGCTAATCGGGTTTTCTTCTTTTTTTTTTTTTCTCCTGGCCTAAATTCTTTAAGATTGCTTGGTTTATTTACAACTAGGACTTTCACAAACATCTTATAAGTTAACTTTCCCTCCGAAGGATTTTATCATCCCCATATAGTGTCATTTGTAATCTTCCATCTGCATCTTGTCATCCTCATTTTTTCCGTCCGCATTTTATCATCCGCATTTCATCATCCTTCATTTTATCATCCGCATTTTATCATCTGCATTTTTCCCCTATGCGCCTTCCGCCATGTTCCGCCATCCCGTCGCACTTTACAAAGACCCCATCTAAACAACGAGGAGGATTGGGAGAATTCCGAGACAGTTATGCAAACCAGAGACGTCGCCGAAGGATTTACATAACTTTCGAGGAATTCTCCCAAGACCCAACGTTTGGTCGGTTCGGTTTTCGCACTTGAAAACAGCGGCTTTTTGATTTTGAGGTCTTCAACGGTTTGCGGTATTCTCGAATTTGGTCTTTGGTTTTCGGTTTTCGTGAACAATGATGGCGGTTTTTCGATTTTTTTTTTGTCCAGTGCATTTTAACGGTTTTTCCTGGTTTTGCCAATGAAGTTACACCCCGCAGTCGCGCCTAAAACCGGTCAGTAATTCCAAGGGAATACTTATATAGCGTTCTAACCCTTTCCTTTAGAAGATGTATGACAATCTAGTCTATTTAGCAGCCGTTATTTGCATCATAAAGGAAAAGGTCAAGATATATACATCAGTGAACAAAGGACAATTTCTATAATATCACGAGGCTAGGATATATCATGTAGACTGGGCCATGTAGTGCAAGGAGTTGCTAGGGCTCAATGCCTTTTCGTCGCTGGAATAACATGCATGCGCTCACTCGCTCGGTTCACGTGAAATAAAAGCAAAAAGAGACTGTGGTTGGTTGTAAAAGTAGTAAAAAGTAGTTAAACAAAATGACTAAAGATGGTGAACTTTAGTTTTGCCTTGTAAAATGCGGGGGGCTGCCATTGTACCTACACAAATGAAGATTCCGACAATGGCAATCAAAAAAGCAACTTTCAGAATATGGTGTGTTTCTTTCATTAAAAATCACCTACAAACATAGTCTTCACGTCGGCTATAAGTCTTGTTGAAACCGATTTAACAAAATGTTTAAACTACAATGAGTTCTGCCCTAACGAGGACGAGGGAATACGCCAGAACGAACTTTGGCAAGTCAACACACGTTTGGACGTAGAAATATTAAATAACAGGCGATTCTGAAGCCTACGAGGCTTTGTGAGGGAGCGATTAAATATTTCGGAAGTTGGACGAGAAATTTATTGCGGTTTTTTCGGTGGTTGCGACGGTTTTCTAGTAGGTACCTACGCCCCCTGCTCCCAGCCCAGATGAGGCTATGGTAAACACGAAAAAGTGCTCCCTATTGGCTTTTTATAGAATGATACTCAAAAGCATGTAATGCAATCACCAAACAGCACCTTTTCACATTTTCATCTATCTTAGGCCTGGTACTCTTCGAAGCTCGGTCAAATTTGTGGCGAATGAGTGATACGGATACGACTTCGAACTCCAAAACGCCCAAGTTTCAACTCGGAGGACCCTAGCCACAAGTTTTGTCAAACTCAAACTTCATCATTCAGTCATGTCTCTCGATTGTGTTCAGTGGAGATCTTTGGAGTACGACAACTAGATGTACAAATCAAAGACAGATGCAAGTTCATGTTTAAACAACGAGCTCTTGAGCGATGTGAAATTTGTCGTTCGAGTCGCTGAAGGCGGAAGTGAAAGTATGGCAAGTGTGAAGAAGATTCCAGCCCACAAGTTCTGTTGGCGATTAGTAGCCCAGTATTTTGCGCCATGTTTTACGGCGAATTGGCCGAGAAGAAAGATTCAATCGATATCTCTGACTGCCATCATTCAAGCCTGCTGGAGTTGTTTCGTTTCATTACAGCGATGAAGTAATCTTGAACGGGGACAATGTCATGCAAGTGCTGTATTTGGCCAAGAAATACATGCTTCCTTCTCTCGCTTGACAAGTGCACAGAATTCCTGTTTGAAAACATAGATGCGTCAAACGTGTTCCATGTCCTACCATACGCACAGAAGTACGAAGCGTTTGATCTTATGGACATTGCTGGGAAGTGATCGACAAGGAGACAGGCGAAGCTGTGAAATCGGATAGCTTCGTGACGATCGAGAAATCTGATGCTGGAGGAAATAGTCGGAAGAGAGTCCGTTGAAATGTGAAAGAGGTGGAATTATTTAAAGCTGTCGATTGCTGGGCTACAAATAAATGTAAAAAGCATGGCTTAGCAGCAGAAGGGTCTGTGAAAAAGAAGGATCCTTGGAGAACGGATAGTTAAAGCAATTCGTTTCCCACTAATGGAAGAGAAGCAGTTTGCCGATGTTGTCCTCGACTCTGATATACTAACAAAGAAAGAGTCATTTGACCTGATGAAGTATTTTAATTCCGTGCTGAAGTTGCCTGTTGGATTTTCTGAAGCCTCAAGAATTGGTTCTCAACAGCGCCGATCGATAAAGCAGGTTTGAATCGGTAGTCGATTCGAAAGGCGAGTGGGTTTATAATACCACTGAATTATCCTTAACCATGCTGCCGGTGATGTCGAGATTCAATAGTTGTCTCGATGACAAAACATAAAGCTCCATGCAGTGCGCCTGTTTGGTAGCGAACATAACACATATTCAGTGACACTTAACGTAACTGACCCTAATGGTGGTGTTCTGGCAACCAAGACATGGCTACTTCGTGTCTCGAACTTATACAAAGTGACTAGGTGAGTATCAAGGGTTTGAGATCGGTTTGAGCCTCCAGTTGCTTTACAAGCGTGAACGAGGACTGTCTTGATGCTTTATCTCAGGCCAACCATCCTGGAATGGGCTGGTGGCTCGTCTTGTGTGCAGCATCGTGGAGTAACGTTTAGCTTTTCGAACAAGGCTGGAGCGGTTGAAGGAACCTATACCACTGTTTCAAAAAGGACCATTCTGAATTTATATCGCGGTGGGCTAAACATATACGGGTATGTGCTGGCCA
>JAHPZR010046963.1:0-22167 GCA_019787425.1 Platygyra sinensis | reverse complement strand
CCAAAATCAGCCAAAATTGCTACCCTATTTATGACTAAAACGGCTGAAAAACCATACCCTTAGGGGCCGCACATACCTATATAGCCCATATAAGGGAGTACCCCCCCCCCCCGGGGTTGATCTTTAGTAGGCTTTTGTACATTATGATGAAAGAAGTTAAAAACTTCGTAAGCTGCGTGGCACTTGTTATTACAATACAAAATGAAGGTTAAAAATGTTTCTAGAAGTGCCAAAATTAGAGTAAATGTCCAAACGTTTCGGGACTGTGCCCTTCATCAGTGGAATGTCGTTATGAATTTTTTGTACATTATGCTAGCATTTTTTCGAGCATTTTAGTGAGGCAAAAGCATTGAGCACTGTTCGAGCATTTTAGTGGCATTTTCCAGGAAAATTAGTATTTTATTTTATCCACAGAATATAGAAATAAAAATTATTTTTTTGACAAAATGAAGACTTAATGTAACGTCTTCAGATGAGTATCACTGAAAGGATTAACAAAACAACAGATCATTTAGAGAATTATCTTCTGGTGAATTAAAACTTTTACATACGTTGTTGTTAACTTGATATACTTAAGTTTTCGTTTTTGTTAAGCACTCTGAACTGTTAATTGTGTTGAAACGTTCAATTATGAAAAAATTAAAAACCCCTATGTATGAGCATTAACCGAGCATTTTTTAGTGACTTTTTTGGAGAAAACCGAGCATTTTAGTGCAGAAAATGCAGCATTGAGATGGAGCATTTTAGTGGAGAAATAAAAGCATAATGTACAAAAGCCTAATCTTTAGTTTTAGATTTTAGAAAGTGATGACGCCACGTGAAAACGATCTACTAAACGTCACGTCAGTCGCTGTCACGGACACGACTGTCGCGTGCTTCATACTACTGTTTGACCGTCACGTGTTGATGACCAGCGTTGAACGCCTGGCTGAATTTAGGTTATCTCAGATGTCTCGCTGTATTCATGGACTTCGAGCTTTGCCCTTTTATTCAAAGCGGGTTTTCACAAGTCTTCCGTCGTTGTTTTGTTTATCTGCGTAGAACGGCTCAACAATGATTAAAATTCCTTCACCTGGCGGATATGAGAAGCTTGTATACACAGATCTTACCGAGGATCAGTACACGGAAAGTGCTAACATCAAACTAGAGAACATCAAAGAGGAGGACTTAGTTGTTGTCAAAACATACGCTTGTGGTGTAAACTATGCCGACATCTGCACTCGTTGGGGCCTGTACGAGTCAGCTAAGAAATTCGTTGGCTGGCCCATTACACCCGGCTTTGAATTCAGTGGCGAAATCGAAAGCAAAGGCGAAAATGTGACGAACTTTAAGATCGGTCAGAAGGTGTTCGGTGTTTCTGTCTTTGGAGCTTACTCAAAGCGCGTCAGAGTTCCAAAACATCAGATATTTCCACTACCGGAAAATTTCGATACCAACGAGGCAGCTGGATTTTTGACTGTAGCTTTGACTGCTTGGTACGGAATGTTTGAACTTGCCAGACCCCGAGCTGATAGCTGGATACTTGTGCACTCTGCCGCAGGGGGAGTGGGAAGTATGTTGGTGCAGCTTGCAAAGATCCATGGTTGTAACGTTGTGGGTGTGGTGGGTGCAAGTCATAAAGTGGATCTTGTCAAGCAAATAGGTAGGGATTACACTTTGTGGATCTAGTGCAAAAAAACTCAAATGCACTGGTCAGGGTTTTTTAGAAATAAAATAGCCTTGACCCTCAATGCACCAAGACATAGCCAGAGGCAATAGCAGATGAATAAATAATAATATTGATTTATGGATCTCGCATCTGGCTACTGCTTGGTTCAGCACCCGGGGGGGGGGGGGGTACTCGATATATTCCTGGGTGGGGGGGGTACTCGATATATTCCTGGGTGGGGAGGTGCGGCCCGGCCCCTCATACCCTGACCCTGTTTAAGACAAATATCGCTGATTTTCCTACCCTGTTTAAGATAGAATTCCCATTTTTGATACCCTGTTTAAGACATAGGTTTAAAGTTGCGGTTACAAATTGTGTGGCTTTCTTGTTGTGTAATCAATGGAAATTTAATGTGCCTGGTATCAATGCCCAAGTAAACGGAAGTCAATAATAATTTACAAGAGCTTGTAAAAATTTTGCTGTTTAAATTCATCCAAGAAAAGATATCCCATTTAAGACAAAAACTGATAAACTGATACCCTGATTAAGACAAAAAATGACAAATTCGATACCCTGTTTAAGACAAAAATCCCGGGGTTCAGCAATAACCTTTTTATAGAACAAAAAAATCTGCTGCTGTATACAGGATAGTCCAGCTATTCTGATTGAATTGTTCAAAGGTAATGGCTGATCAAAGCTTTTTACTTTAGCAACCAACTGAATCAGTCTGAATCTTGCATTGCTTTGATGAGTCCATTGTTTGGAGAAACAAAAGGTTTTCTTTTGTTACTGCTACAACAAAAGAATTATTATTATAAAGAAAGCAGCTGGAAGAGTTTTTCACCATTGCTTTGTTAATTGATTCAGGAGTAATTTGTTTGGATTGAGAAACAAAATGTTTTCTTGTGTATCTTCTTTGTACCTGTTATCACTTGGATAACAAATTGCAAAGCAAAAATGATTACGAAAAAAAGTTGAGTATATGTGGACATCAAGTTTTACTGCCTCTGGGTTGTAAATGACAGGAGGGTCAGTGACAAAGGTGTTTTAGAAGGGAATAAATATTCTTGCTGATTGGATACAACAGAGGACAAGAGGTAGAGATGATTGACATGTACTGAATCTCAACTTTCCTTAAGGCCTTTCGACTCTGAATTCCACAATAATAAAATTGTGCATGATAACTGCCACATTACATAACAACTACAAAAGAAACTGCTGCAGTGGACTTTTCTGCATGCATACATTGCTTCTTGACAGCAGAAGAAAATCTGCAAAATAAAATTCTGGACAGCATGTGGTTGTCCTACTCTTCATTTCAAAGTCACATGAAAAAATTCAGCTAATTTTGAGAGAAATACAAACACATGAAAAAACTTTGGACATTGGGTTACCTTCATTAGGTTGTCACCATGTCATTGACAAATCCAAGGAAGATCTATGGAAAGCTGCTGAGTCACATTCTCCTGGAGGCTACCAAGTTGTGTTTGATGCTAACGGAGTTGCGACTCTGCAAGAGAGCTATGATCACCTTGCACCAGGTGGCAGGCTAGTTGTTTATGGTATGTGTTTGATTTATGGTAGACCATTTCTTAAATGGATAACGCAGTGAACTCTGTGTTTTAGCCTGCAAGCAGACTCACTTATAGGCACAAGAAAGGGCAGTGGAGCCAGCAAAGTTGTTGAGAAGAATGGGGCAAGAACTCTTCCTCGCCTTATTCTTCCAGCTTTGCCGGCTCCGCCGCCCCTTATCGTGCCTACAAGTGAGCCTGCTCGCTCAGTTTTATTAAAGCCTTGTAGTACATTACATAAATTATTATAGCTCATATATTCCTCATTACCTTATAACAGAAACTATGGTACCATCAATGATCAACTTCTCCCCATGATAAAAAACCCTTCTTGCCAAATAGCTTTGGTTTGAAAATTTATGATGGTACATATATTAAATGGCCCTGCCTTTGTACACAGGTGTCCTGAGAATGACGCCCATTTGGGGCTCCCTAGATTCAGTTAGCTGTTGTTATCCTTGTGGTTGAATAAAGAAGCTTACAATTTTTATATTTCTGTTTGAATGCTTATGTAAGAAATTCAAAATCTCAATTGCTTAAATGTTGACAGAAAATATATTTTTGCTACTATTAAAACCCCCCAGTAATAATATTGAGTTACAGAAAATAATTGCATTGAAGTGTATGCATGACTGCTATGAAATAATTTAGGGGAAAAAACGTAGTTAACCCTTAAGGGGTTAGAAAATTGTCACATTGTAAAATCATTTGAAGGATTGTCGATGTACAATGTATAAGACACCAAATAAAATAAGTATGAACACCAGAAGCAATGTTTTCCTTGAATTTACATCCTTTTGGTTCTTTTTAAATTAATTTAATATGCAACTGCATCATTACCAGTCTCCCTACTTTATTAGTAAAATAATGAATTAGTTTTCCTCTATCTTAGGTTTTCATACTATGCTTCCAAGATCCAGTGATACTGCCAATGGCATGATCGGCTGGTGGCAATGGATAAAAATCGGATGGAACTACAAGAACACTCCTCAGTTCAATCCTCTAAAGGTAGTATACATTCTCCAAGTCAAGCTTTTGCCTCTATAAATCTGCCATAAGCGCACTTTATTTCTCCCTTGTCCATCCCTATTTGCAATATTGCATAAGCGTCTGTGGATCTACCTACCCTTCTAATTTGAAACGTCTTGTATTGCTGCAAAAACAAGCTACAGTATGAGGATCATCAGTAAATCTTGTTACGACGCTCATACTGAACCAATATTTAAGAGCTGTTGTATTTTACCGCTGAATTATATGTATCTAGCAGAAATAGGGAAAATTATGTTTCAATATAAAACGGGCTCGTTACCAGATGTGTTGAGTAACGCATTTCTACGAAGGAACTAGGTTCATAATTATGATACCAGGAATGCCAGTTCTTTTCATGTTTTTAAGTGCAGAACTAATGTAAGACGTTTCTCGTTTCAATACCAAGGTCCCTTGTTTTTAATTTGCTTAGTCCAGACGTTGTAAGTTCAGTAAGTGTGTCTGCCTTTAAAAAAAATCTGAAGAAACTACTCCTTAGTTAACTGTTCCTTTCCCTCCACCCTCTTTTCGTTTTATCATTATTACTCTGCCTTTGCCGCTCAGTTTATCGAATATTTAGCTCATCTGTAGTTAGTTAGTATGGAAAGCCCACGATGCATAAGCCTCATGGTTTCTTTGGGCTTTCCTGCCATTTTTTTTTTTAGCGTATATCTGTAAACTTATATTGTATTATATCAAGGTGGCGAACAATAAAAAAAAGTGTATAGTAAGAGGTATTACACATTGTTAAGTAGCAATTTGGGTAGGTGTTGGGAGCTTATTTTCATGGGGGTGGCATCCTTAGAGTCTCTCAAACCCTGATGGATTGATTGATTGATTGATTAATCCATTGGTTTATAGTTGATTGGTTGCTTGATTGATTGATCAGTCGATCGATCAATTGATTGCTTGCTTGTTTTCTTGCATTCTTGCTTGCATGCTTGATTGACTAATTGATTGATTTGTAGGTTGAATGATTGATTGACTGATTGATTAATTGATTGATTTGACTGATTGATTGATGGAGTGATTGATTGATTGACTTATTCATTAATTGATTGACTGATTGAGTGATGGATTGATTGATTGATTGATTGATTGATTGACCTTTCTCTCTTTAGATGACAACTGAAAATAAAAGCGTCATGGCATTCAACCTGAGCTTTCTCTTCAATCGCCGAGACATTTTGGAAGAAAGCATGGCACAGCTGCTCTACTGGGTGAAGCGGGGCTTGCTTAAGGTCGGCAAAGTGACAACATATCCATTCAAAGAAGTCAGCAAAGCACACAGTGACTTAGAATCTGGACAAACAGTGGGCAAGTTGGTACTGACTATGGACGAGTAAGATGAAGAAAGGAACTACCCTTGAACAAAACTATGACATGTAAATTCAATTTTAAGTAGTATTTATATATCTTAATATACGATCAGATATTAGTGAAGTAACTTTTAGTTCACTAGCTACTTAAAGAAGCTTGTTTTATCCAGATGAAACTTATGGCCATTGTATATATTGGAATATTCAATCAGCAAAAACATGTAATAAGTGTTGGACACCTTAACCCTTTAATGCCCAATAGTGACTTATAGATTTTACTCTGTCTAACGTCAGACGATTTTACTCGTCAAAGGGAGACCCCTCGGGCACTAAAGGGTTAAAAAACTATCTCCTTTAACCCTTTAACGCCCAATAGTGACTTATAGATTTTACTCTGTCTAACGCCAGACGATTTTACTCATCAAAGGGAGACCCCTTGGGCACTAAAGGGTTAAACTCCCATGTAACCTCTTACGCAGACTCCCTAATGGCTAAGGAGACCTTCCATAAGGTAGCATCTTATTGGCTAACTATCGCCAGAATGAAACTCTCAAACCTGGGACTATAGATGCAAACTGGCAATCTATTGAGGCAACCTGACAGACTGCCGAGACAAAACCTGTGATAGACTTGCATCCCATCCAGCGGCTGTAGCAATACTATTTAGTCATTTCATGTGTTGAAACATGGCATGGGCTCGATAGCAATACAAGCGTAAGCACAAATGCAAGATATGGAAATTCTTTCATTTTCCTGCTCTTGGTTTATCTTCTTTGTTGGACCATGGGATATGCCCATATCTAAACTCAATGACTATGTGTCACTGTGAAGGGTATGGTTTTCAGGAAGTTTAGCCTGGAATAGGGTGTAGAGATCTCACAGCTACAAAATCAAGCTGATCATGGTGTTGTATAGGGTAAGGGTTCTAGTGTCCCAGCAGGACACCTCTACCTAAAGATTCACAGAATACCCCTCCCCCCTCACCCCCAGATGCAGCCCACACCTACCAAACATGGATACTCTTCCACGCAGTCGATCAGGCTTCTCCTTTTTTTTACGTTTTTAAAATGAAAAGGCCATGAGGCAGGAAACAAAAAAATAGACTAGTATATCTGGGACCGCGTGGCCGCCTAACTGCTGTATTCTAGAGCTATATGTGTAGGTGAGTAGCAATTGCTTATTAATTGCTTAGCCACCTAACCGCTATTCCAAGAAACGCTTTTTGGAATGACTGGAATATTTCATGCTGTCCCGATAATTTGTATGATGTACCCTATATTGTCAGGAAGCCTATAGTTCATAAGCCCCCGGCTTCTATATAGCCTTCCTTACCATTACCACCTTTAAAATTGTTAAGTTATCGTCTTTAAATTATCATAACCCTTGCAGGAATGTAGTATACTTTAAGTATACTTTTAAACAACTAGAAAAGTATACTTAATTTGTACTTAAAGTATACTTTAAGTATACTTAGAGAAGTATACTTAAAGTAGTATACTTTTGGTCACCTAAAAAGTATACTTCAAGTATACTTTATCTGAAGTATACTTCAAGTATACTTAACAAAAATTATACTTTAAGTATACTTTAAGCACACTCATGTAAATACATGAGCTGACTAAAAACACTGAATTTGCTATACTGATGCATAATTATACTTACAGCTTTTTGACCATGAAAATATGTAATGTAAAGTTAACAAATCAAATGTGGTTTAGCATTGTCTGCACTCTTATTGACAGAAAGTACACTCATAGTGGTGGTCAAAATGTTGTGGACTCAGGAGATGCAATATTAACCTTCATTACACTTATTGAAATTTAAAATTCATATAGTTTTTGGTCAGTATCCAAAGGAGGAGCCCACACTAGATCAAAGACTAGCTGGAACATCCTGTTTCTGCTCAAAATTGACTTTATTTGCTAAATTTCAAGGTTTCTCTAATATGGCATACATACATGTATTTACCTATTGTAACTAACATTTTTGGAAGATTTAGCTTCAAACTCAAAGTTGAGAGTTTCACCCTGAAGACTGCAGCTTATATCTATTTTCTTCAGATCCCACAGCTTAATTATGATGGGAATTACACTGACACTATCGTGAATCACTTAGCTTTTAACCATGTACTGATGTAGTTCTGTTTGTGAATGCAAACACTTCAAGCTTTTGTGCTTCAACAACTAGAACAAAAACACACGGCAACATATTTCAGTTTCACCACAATAAATTGCTCATAACAGAAACATGATTTCAAGCCAAGATCTATCAGAAGCTTTCAAATCTGTTTTTGTTCCAGTTATGAATGTAAAACAATAATTAAAAGCTGAAATGGTCAAGAAGAAATTAAGACAGAGATCCAAACTGAAACCTGGCTGCCAAAATTTGCCAAGTTCAAGTTTAGTGATATCATAAATCATTACAGCTGGCAGTGATCATCAAAAACACTATATAAAGTCTTAATCCAGAAGGTCTAAGTTTCTTTATACTTACAATTGTTCCTACAGCCAAAAGATCCAGATATTGTCGCTTTTAAACATCATTTAGCTCAGTAAAATTGACCTGCTGTAAAATGTAGTTTCACTGTACAAATGCAGTTCACCCAGTGTCAAAATTTCCCGCCCTTTTCAGAGCATTGCATTATGGGTTATAGCACTCGTTCCCAGGGTCTACCAGCATTCAAAATCCAAGATGGCGGCTCGTTTCTGGCATGTTCGAATTCCACAAAAGAACTCGCCTTTTTAGAGATCTTTACACAATGTAGAGACCTGTCAAATGCTGGAAAGTCTTCCAAAATCATTGGCAGAAGCTAGTGCATAGTTATCCCAAGCTACTTTGCTACTACAGAGCTTCAAAATATCTACCCTTTCCTGAGAAGGATGAAGTTAATGCACGAAGACATGAAACATAATTTGTGGTCTAGCTTGATATCCACATTGCTGGTATTTATAATAATGATATTGTACCATTAGGTTTTCGAAAGGAATCAGCTATTAGACACCAAACTATACGAATCCTTGAATTCCAATAGCATTCCGGGAATTATTTTTGCAAGGGTAAGAGAAATAGTCGATGTACTTCCTCAGCTAGTGCCATTGACAATGCTACTTGTATCTGAAATAAACCTAGTAATGAAACTGTTTATGCAGGTTGAGATTCCATGTGAAGTGGGCACTTTTACAGACGGCAAACATACCTTGCCTGTGTCATACACTTGTATCAGTCATTCAATGCAATCCCTACTTAATTAATTTACTCAGTTAATTCTTTGTGTTTCAAGCACAAACAAGTATACTTAAAGTATACTTTACTTTAACAGCCACTTACCAGCTAGAGAAAGAGGTATACTTGAAGTATACTTTCACATTTCAAGTATAAATGAAGTACATTTACAAAATGTACTTCATTTATACTTTTCTACTTTAAGTATAAATGAAGTATACTTCAACTGTACTTTCTTTTTGGAAAGTACATAATAAGTATACTGAAAGTATACTTAAAGTATACTGCATTCCTGCAAGGGAAATTTCTAGTGTATTGCGTTATTTTTTTTGTTTATCTTTTGTGTGGTTAATGGAAAATAAAAAATGAAAAATGGAAATGGTTTATAGCCAACAATGCAGGGGAATTTGTTTCACGTGAAAGCACTGCGAACACAATATGTGCGCTAACCCGCAAACCTGTCCGCCATCTTAATTTGGGAAATTACATTCCTTTTGCAAGCTCGTGCTGTACACGTGTGACATCGCGAGGGTTCTTGCTTTGAGCTTACGTTTGCATTTGAGTTTGCGTCGCTCCTGCAGAGTGACTAGCACGCTTTTTTTCCACGCAAAGGCCAAATAACTTGCCCTCCAAAGCTAATCTCCAGTTAACCTTCCTTTGATTATTTGAGGCCTTTCCGCGTGAGGTAGGCGAGGTGGTCAATTAGGGACGCCTCTTTAAAACCTCAACGAAAACAGAGTGACTTCCACAACAAATTTGGGATTTTAAAGAGAAGGTAATTAAAGAACAAAGACTGATTCTTTATAGCGGGTCAGACTCGCAAAAAGACTCAAAGCCGAGATAACGTGTATATAGAAGTTAATACAATAAATGAAGAACAACAAACTTGCCGCCGCTAAAGGTGTTTGAACAGTGAACATTTGAAGCTGTGTTTTTGTGAGTATAGGGAACCCTCTCTCAGTTGAGTTTTCTTGTGGAACCATCTCGTTCATGCTCGCAAAACTAGCTACAGAACTAATTATAAGAATCTGCATCCAGTCGCAGTAACGAATTTGATAAATAATCCTGCACTGATCTATAAATTTTTGTGCTGTACTATGTAACAGCGCCGGGTTAGGGCGCTTTGAGCACCATGGCTCTAGTACAGTATTGTGTGGGCCACGAAAGGCTGTCTTTATAATTTTGGCGCGTTTTCTCTTCCACTCGTGAATTTTAAAGTTCTGTTTCAGCGTTATAAAGCGATAATTTTTTCAACAATAGTCAAAGTGCACGCTAAGTAATAAGGTAACATTTGACTTATGTAACTTTATACGGTTCATAAACGCATTCGACCATCACATGTTTAACCCAGTTTGACCATCACGGGTTTTTGTCCGTCTCGGGTTTTTGTGATTGTTTTTGTGGACCCATGGCTGAATTTGAGTTATCTATGAACTTCGAGCTTTGTTCTATCATTCGGAGCGAGCTTTTACTCGCCTGTTATCCTTTCCTTGAGTTCTATCGTCTCGAGAGGCTCGACAATGATTAAAATCCCTTCACCTGGCGGATATAACAAGCTTGTATACACAGAACTTCTGGAGGATCAGTACACGGAAAGTGCTAACATCAAACTAGAAAATATCAATGAGGAAGACTTAGTTGTTGTCAAAACATACGCTTGTGGTGTAAACCATGCCGACGTTTGCACTCGCTGGGGCCTGTACAAATCAGCGAAGAATTTCGCTGGCTGGCCCATTACACCCGGCTTTGAATTTAGTGGCGAAATCGAAAGCAAAGGCGAAAATGTGACGAACTTTAGGATTGGCCAAAAAGTCTTCGGTGTGTCTGTATTTGGAGCTTACTCAAAGCGCATCAGAGTGCCAAAACATCAGATATTTCCACTACCGAGAAATTTTGATTCCAACGAGGCAGCTGGATTTTTGACTGTAGCTTTGACTGCTTGGTACGGAATGTTTGAACTTGCCAGACCCCGAGTTGGTAGCTGGATACTTGTGCACTCTGCCGCAGGGGGAGTGGGAAGTATGTTGGTGCAGCTTGCAAAGATCAATAGCTGTAACGTTGTGGGAGTGGTGGGTGCAAGTCATAAAATGGATCTTGTCAAGCAGTTAGGTAAGTTTGAATTGTTATTGAAGTAGTTAAGAGTGGATGAAGAGTAAGATATAGGTAATCCCCCATATAGGCGGTCAGGCAATTCCTGTCAAGTTATTTTTAGACATTGTAAAGTGCTCTAAAACTAACTTGATTGGGATTACCTTGAATAAAGCCAATGGGGTATTAGATCTATTAAGACGGGGGTAAACATGAATAGGAGTGAAATTTAAAGTAATATTAAAAGGGAATTGTTAGGATTAAAATGGGTTGGAAACACTTCCAGACAATTGACCCCCACCCCCTTCGTCCCCCGCTCAAAAAAAAAAGAGAGCCCCTGGTTGGGAGGGGACTGTTTGGTGTCCATTTAACAAATTGACGTCAGTTTTTTATGCGTCTGTCCTGTTATTGATCATGAATTTCGTCATAACATTGTCAAAGTAGTGTGGTTCCACGAGGCGATAGCCGAGTGGATCCGCAGACTACTTTGACAACGTTATGACGAGATTCATTGTCAAAAACAGGACAGACGCATTAAAAACTGACATCAATTTGTTTTTTACGATAACAAATTGTCGAATTGCCCGCTCTCGCTCGCTGACGCGTCGCATGAATTTCAAATTCATGTGTCTGTCCGCATATGAACAATAAAATTTAACCAATGAGCGCGCGTGAATTTCTGCAGTATCGTAAAACTACTTAATTCTTCACTTCAAATTTCAATTTTCCAAATCCATCAAATCTTTTCATATCTATCTCAATTTAACCTATCCTTTCAGAAAAAAATCTCTTTCCCAAAACACCCAAAAATCACCCAAAAGTTTGAACAGAACTGTCAAACAGCGGTTAATGAGTTATGCAGAGAGATTTAGCGTTGCTTGAATCGTAACCGAGATATTGGCAGAAAGGCCATGTTAAGCTACGTCAAAACAGCTTTCGCATTTACCCCCACCTTGAACCCTGGTTGAAAAACTTTGTTTATTCTGGTGGGAAAAAGAGTCGATATGTCGTCTCCAGTAACGGCCACCTCGCTACAACGGCAACGGCTACCAAAGAGAGCCCCAACTGCCTGTACCAGAGTAACCTCCCGACAACTGCCAGTTGATCAACGGCTGACAAATGGTTTGTACAAAACCTAAGAAATTTGATCCATACAGGGCTTTGTTGGCCTCTGTTTCTTTTTAGTTTCTGTTTTATTGCTACATTTTGATTGTGTTACGTACTTTCTATGCTATAAGATGTATTATTTGAAGATAAAAATGTTTCACCCCCGAAAAATACAAGGGTCCGGCATATTGCACCCCTTATTTGCTTGTAACGGCCAGGCCACTTTCCTGTGTCGCGATATGGTGGGTGTTGTGGAGTGGTTTGACTGTAGTTCTCTCGTTAGACGTACAGACTCAAAGAATTCTGAGTTTAGAGTGCAATGAACGCCAATCCCACACATATACATCATGCAGCTGACGAGTAACTGGGCAACACTGAGATATGATTAGGTATTATGTTTGCATTGGGTTTTGATTATTAGGTTGTGATCATGTGATTGACAAGTCTAAGGATGATCTATGGGCAGTTGCAAAGGCACTTTCTCCTAAAGGTTACGAAGTTGTGTTCGATGCTAATGGAATTGAAACTCTGCAAAAGAGTTATGATCACTTGGCGCCAGGAGGAAAACTGATTATTTATGGTATGTGACCATGAAATTTAAGCTGGATCATTTTATTTTTAGAAGGGGCGGGGGGGGGGGGGGTGGGGGATAGGGGTGGAGGACACCCCTGACTCTCACAATGTCTCTCCACAATGTCTCTCCTGAGCCAGGCGTAACGATGAGGTAAAAACGTAGCACAGTTCAGGACGACTACGGAAATTCAAGAATAATGCTATTGGCCTTGGAGGGTAGTGGGGAATCGAGAAGGAAAGACGGCAATAACTCTACAATTAGTTCATGTGGTTTAAATGAGTCCTTGGTTTAAAGTTCAATATACCTGCACCCTAAATCACTCAATTCAGTACCCTGCCTTGCAGTTTATTCCTAATCTAGGTCAGTTAAATAATATATGGGAGTTTTAACGCTCTTATGGTAAAAACTTTAATCAACTTTCACTTCTCCCTCAATTGTTAAACTTTGTGGCCGAGAAGGGTGCTATTAAGGGGGCCAGGGGAACATGGGGACACTAACCTTGGAGAAAACGGCGAGGGAAGTGGTAGCTCTCCTGTCCTACAATCGGACATAACTAGGTCAGAGGCTAACTCAAACACCTTCCTTACCTAAAGCATGCAGATTTAAAATGAGAAAATAAAGATGTTGTTATAATCTAAGAAGAGGTCTAATGTGAACAGATGAATTCAAGCTTTTAAAGAAATATCTTTTTATGTCTGTTAGGTTTTCACACGATGCTTCCAAAGTCCACTGTTAATTGTACTGGTAATATCAGTTGCTGGAAATGGATGCAAATTGGATGGAACTGCAAGTTTGCTCCCCAGTTTGATCCTCTAAAGGTATCATGGCTAGTGAATGGTGGTTACCATACATTTTTGACATGCTACTGGAAGGACTTTTGCGCCAAAGATTTGGGGTGGCGGCAGGGGACGTAAGTGGGAGGTGGGGGAGGTCTAGCTGACCGACTGATTGATTATTGACTGACTGGCTGAATGACTGACTGACTGATTGACATACGACTGACTAACTGATTGATTTTTTTGACTGTTTAAATGACTAATTTATTGACTGGTCGATTGAGCGACTGACAGACGGACAGATTGATTGATTGATTGATTGATTGATGTTTCCATCTTTAGTTGGCAAATGACAGTAAAAGCGTCATGGCATTCAATCTAAGCTTCCTCTTTGATCGCCGAGATATTTTGGAAGAAGGCATGCCACAACTTCTGTCATGGGTGAGGCGGGGCTTCCTTACAGTTGGCAAGGTAACGCCATATCCACTCAAAGACGTCGGCAAAGCACACAGTGACTTAGAATCTGGACAAACAGTGGGCAAGTTGGTTCTCACCATGGACGAGTAAAATGAAGAAAGAAAACCAGTATCCGTAATCCCTACAGAAAGATCTAACTAGCATACTTTAAGATTTCATTTAATGGATGGACTTTAAGTTACTTTTATATTACAGCTACACAAAGGTATAACCATCATATATTATCGAATATTCTGTTGGGATATTGCATTCAGCAGACATATAATGAGTCTAGCACCTTAGCTCCCAATGGACTCATCCAACGAGAGTCTGTATTTCGATAGGAGACTATCGAAGAGGTTTGTATCTCTCTTACACTCAGCAGTAGATCCATGGTGAAGCACACGCAAGCGCAAATTGAAGTTGCCTCCCCCGCAGACGTTTTTCGGCACATGCATAGAGGACTATATGTACGCATCTTAGCTGGTTCGTAGCTATGCCACGTGGTGACATGGCCACGTGGCTACGAGATTTATGAGGCTAAGCAGTTTCATGGTTACGGCTTCATACGTGAGGTATATAATGATGTGGCTTCTCGTGTTCACTACTGTCCGCGTAATTTTTCTGTAAACAAGAGTCGTCTATGCATTTGCTCTGTTTTATTTTACACAGACAGATAATAATAATAATAATAATAATAATAATAATAATAATAATAATAATAATAATAATAATAATAATAATAATAATGTGACGTCAAATAACGCATAATAACTCGTTTGATAGAGAAACATCTCAGCTGAGTAGCCGGGTATTCTGCAGTGAAGCCAGTGAGGGAGCTGACTCGCGTGACAACATTACAAACGCAAGCATCCGGTCTACCGTCGGCCTATCACAGTATGATTGCAGCACTCACAGGCCTTCAAGAAATTGAAAATTGGCTTGCCAAAAGAAATTTCAATAATGCTCTCCACAACGAAACATGAATGTAACTTCCTGTTACGACAGAATTTTACTTCTGATACCCTTTTTTTAAAAATAGTCCTTTATGTCTATATGTGCTCTAATTGTGCTGTTTTAGTTACACGGATCAACCAGTGGATATTCAGTTGGAGACTGAAAGCAGCGTCAATTTATATCGACAATCTTTGTCCCAGAATGTAGCCAGTAAAATCATGTGCCCACAGAGCTAAATTTCCTCGTGCCAATGCCCTGTGGTAAGAGGGGCAGGTGGCTCTGGGCAGAAGAATGGCGCTTGGAAAACTGTTCTGAGTTAAAAATGTCCAAGAAGTTTTTATTAATTTACGGTTTTTTGAACACTCGTTTTGTAGGAAATCACCACTTGAAGCTGTTTTGGTAACTTCGATTCTCCTTTAGAAGAATAAACTGGTTATTTCCTGCAGAGATTTTAACTAGAACATAATACATATAAACATTACAAGCCTGCCTGCATTTGGGTCTTTTTTTAGTTTTTATTTTCAAGCAGCTTTAGCGAGTACTATTGGTTTAAGTACTGTATACAAATCAATAAAAAAGAAAAGTTAAATTTTCTTTCCTTGGCAGGACATATATTAGTAACTATATCAGTATTATGACCTCATTAACGACTCTATAGTACATCATATAGCTGTAATTTAATCACTGTTTTTGTTTTGTTGATATAGCGTAAATAATTATGCTCTGTAGGCCATTCTACAGCAACCCAATAAACTGTCAACTTTTACAAACGCAATACATATTTTGATTGCGTATATTTTACGAAAAACAAACTCCTTGCAGTTCTTTGTTTAGATGCTTTCTTTTTCGACGAGACCAATTTTTCAATATGGGTTAGTTCCGTTGCAGATCTTCGAGGAAATAATTGAAAATTGCGTTCTTTTCCTTGCAATCTTCGTTTCATTTTCGAACGGTTTCCAGCTAGAAATCATGCATAAACACGAAAATGATTTCTTTTTTCTACAGCTCGACGGGAGTAATCAACTGGAAGCCTTGTGTGGGTCGCTGTTGATCGCTTTGTGGCAGTGGGTCTGTCAAGACTTCGCGCCCTTGCACGAGTCTAAGGTACTAAGGTCACATTGTTTCCGACACAAATGTTTCCCCGTTTGCGCGCGCGCGCAACATATGCTGCGGACACAAAAATGTTTCTGATTTTGTTCAGAAACATTTTGTGTCTGCAACAAATGTTTCCCAGTTTGCGCGCGCAAGGAAACGTCGTGAGCAACAATTTTTCCGCAACAATGTTTCCTCGTTTGCCACCGCCTTAGCTATGGTGGCGAATTATTTAGATTTGCAGGCGAGTAAACTTAGTGAGATGCAATGAGAAAATTTTCTGTGAACACTTCTTTATTTTCAAAAGAAAACATATCAAAAAGTGCGTACAGTCCCAATTCAAGTTGTACCTATAGTTGCCGTGACCACTTTATTTCAGCCTAGTAGTGGTTCTACAAAGAAGAAACAAAGCTTTTCTATCTAGAGCTGGAAACACCGAGCTTTTAACTTGGCCCTTTGTATTATGACACTGAGACTTTTACCTCTGTACATTTTCTTCGCTTTTGGCGTTTATGTTGTTGGATAGGAATACAATCTGATTCCTGGTCCGTGTCTGTTTTGGTTCATTGCTTATCCTCGGCAGTTAACACAATCATTTGTTTAACATTCATTCAAAGCTACCATCGTGGCTTGAAAAGTGTCAGTTTCACTTGTTCTAAGAGTATAACCCCCTCCCCCCCGGGAGGGAGGTTACTTAACAAAGTTTAATACGGGGAGGCTCCGCCCCGAGGTCCAACCCTTTACCCTTTTGTATACCATTTTGGCAGAAAAGGTACCCCTTTCACATACCTACTTTAGAAAATCTTGTTCTTATTTTAATGTGCTTAATAAACTGATACAGCCACAAGGGGCGTCTATTCGAAATATTATAATTAAAGGCCCTTTTAAATACCTAAATGACCGATCTCCCTACCCATTAATACACCTAAAGCCTCAAAAAAGTGCCCCTTTCGGGCGGAGGCTCCCCGTTTAGGCCATTATAGGGAGTACCCCCTCCCGGTGTAAAACCACTGATTACAAACAAAATTAGTCTGACCAAGGTGAAATAACCGAGAAATAGAAGAGAATCTCGAATTTAGCCGTGGGATTGGAAGAACATCAGAAAACCCTGTGCAACTGGATTGGAAACGAAAAAGAAAAAAAGACAGTGTGTTGTAAATGTTGGTTTATTATCATTATTTATTTGTTTTACGGTAAATAGTTCGAGCTCAGCTCGCAGAATAATTTCAAAGACATTTCCACGATCTCTCTACTCTGCAAATTGTAATCCTTGACTCAATTTCTTGATAAAAATTCAATGCACTGTCCAGCGGGGAGGCGACCGAAAAACTCAGTGCATATACGTGAGGTGCTGTTTTTCAAGATTTAACTTGATTCCAGGCTATCTTTACTTTTCAATTCAGGGTCGACGGAAGGAACTGATATTGTACCCACGACCAGTTTTAATATCTTGGCCTCCAAAAGCAAAACTATTTTCGCCTGGGTAGGGATGGTTGCTGAGCTAACAAGGCAACCCAGCATCTAGGACGTACGCGATCTCCAATTTCCACTGCGTTGTGTTTCTTTTTAACAATTAGATTACGAGTTCGAAATTTCCATGAGCCTAGTTGATGAGGCCAATCAACTTTACTTCGTAAGGCTTCATCATGCACTTTCATGTATCTTCATTTACCTTTATTATCAGTTCACTGTTTCTTTTTCAAAGTATGTGTATAACTAGAGAGAGGTTAGTTTGTTCTGATTAGTTAGTATATTTTGGATAAATCCCGCAATCACTAGTGCCCAAGAGGTCTAGTAGTTTTTCATGTTTCTAGACGTACCACAACTAACAGATCCTTGAAACGACGACAGGCTCGCGTGTCTTGATATTCACTCCGGCTGAGCTTGAAATTGTTTCATTTAGGTTCCAAGTTGTCAAGCATCAGCCATTGCGGATCACATTACTTCAACAGAACGCAATATTAAGGACGTTCGTGCCCATTGCTACTGCGCATCTCGTGCAATTTCAGCTTTTGAAAAACTCACTCGTGCAAATTAATTCCAAATTGAACTCGAAACCGTATGATTACTTCTGTTCTGCTTTCGAGACACGAGTCCTCGTATATCAAGACAAACGCATGGTTTGTTTCGGTATCAAACTAGAATAACAGAGTGGTTTGATATTTTTTATCCAGAATGCACTTCGGGAGAGTATTATGGAGTTAAACAGGATGTGTTGGTTTAACTTAGCTGATTCTTTGGATCATATTCATGATGAGATGCCTAAGTTACTTGAACAGTATTAGTGATATAGTTTACAAAAAATATAAACTGATTTCAGTCATACAATAAATAATAGTTTCCTTATACGCAGTGGAATTTTTATAAGAATTTCATACCCTTGGACGATAAAATAGAAGCGGGGGCAGATTTAGTGAGAACTATTACTAGCATATATTTTCCAGGAGACTTTAAGGGGGGAGGAACTTAACTATAAGTCTGTTGCTAAGGAAATCTCAAAACCTCCTTTTTTGGCTCCTGAAGTCCAGTGGGCATCAAAGTTTACCGTGTTTGTTCGATTCACGTTTCCTTTAAATGTTTCGAACCACGCCATATTTGGTATGTCACGTGACCACAATAGAAAACGTCTAAAACTCGGACTGAGTGGATCGTTTTCGAAATATAACATACGTTTTGTTAAAACACGACATTATCTACAACTTGTAGTATGCGTTTGAGGAAATGTACAATATTTCGAAATTATATATCTTTAAGTGCTTTAAGTGCTTTCAGTCCCAAGGCCTTTTCCCTGGCTTGGAGGCGGGGCGGGAAAGGGCTTGGTATTGGCTGGTCACGTGTCCATCTTACACCCTGAAATCCTGGGTGTAATAAATTAGCGAGGTTTGCATAATCAAAAGTACCAAAATCAAGATGGCGGTGAAACTGTCTGTGCTAAGTCGACTTCGATCTGCTTTTAATCGTTGTAACTTTCAGTTGTTTTGTTTAAAGCCGCTTCAAGTGAAGTGTTTTGAATACTTACTGAAAGGCAAAGATATACTATTGCCGTTCTATCCACTGGCTTTGGCGAGGTCTGTTGACTATTTTTCGTGTGTGTGTATGTCATTGTTCGGTCTAGTTCAAAACTGAAATTGCTATAGCACGGTCAAACGGATCAACTCTACTTAGAATTACTCCTTAGAACACAGCATGAAGTGCCCTCTGTTCATAAAGACGATTGAAGCCTGCGACAAATTAAAAGGTCGAGTGACCGAACAGAAGTCAGTGGAGTCTGCGGAGTGTCTGTTAATATTCGATCAAGGTCGATCAAGGCTTATCGGGTTTTCTTCTTTTTTTTTTTTTCTCCTGGCCTAAATTCTTTAAGATTGCTTGGTTTATTTACAACTAGGACTTTCACAAAACATCTTATAAGTTAACTTTCCCTCCGAAGGATTTTATCATCCCCATATAGTGTCATTTGTAATCTTCCATCTGCATCTTGTCATCCTCATTTTTCCGTCCGCATTTTATCATCCGCATTTCATCATCTTCATTTTATCATCCGCATTTTATCATCTGCATTTTTCCCCTATGCGCCTTCCGCCATGTTCCGCCATCCCGTCGGCACTTTACAAAGACCCCATCTAAACACGAGGAGGATTGGGAGAATTCGAGACAGTTATGCAAACCAGAGACGTCGCCGAGGATTTACATAACTTTCGAGAATTCTCCCAAGACCCAACGTTTGGTTCGGTTTTCGCACTTGAAAACAGCGGCTTTTTGATTTTGAGGTCTTCAACGGTTTGCGGGTATTCTCGAATTTGGTCTTTGGTTTTCGGTTTTCGTGAACAATGATGGCGGTTTTTCGATTTTTTTTTGTCCAGTGCATTTTACGGTTTTTCTGGTTTTGCCAATGAAGTTACACCCCGCAGTCGCGCTAAAACCGGTCAGTAATTCCAAGGGAATACTTATATAGCGTTCTACCCTTTCCTTTAGAAGAATGTATGACAAATCTAGTCTATTTAGCAGCCGTTATTTGCATCATAAGGAAAAGGTCAAGATATATAACATCAGTGAACAAAGGACAATTTCTATAATATCACGAGGCTAGGATAATATCATGTAGACTGGGCCATGTAGTGCAAGGAGTTGCTAGGGCTCAATGCCTTTTCGTCGCTGGAATAACATTGCATGCGCTCACTCCGCTCGGTTCACGTGAAATAAAAGCAAAAAGAGACTGTGGTTGGTTGTAAAAGTAGTAAAAAGTAGTTAAACAAATGAATAAAGATGGTAAACTTAGTTTGCTTGTAAAATGCGGCTGCCATTGTACCTACACAAATGAAAATTCCGACAATGGCAATCAAAAAGCAACTTCAGAATATGGTGTTTCTTTCAATTAAAAATCACCTACAAACATAGCTTCACATCGGCTATAAGTCTGTTGAACCGATTTACAAATGTTTAAACTACAATGAGTTCTGCACTAACGAGGGACGAGGGAATACGCAGAAAGAACTTTGGCAAGTAAAACAAGTTTAGACGTAGAAATATTAAATAACAGGCGATTCTGAAGCCTACGAGGCTTTGTGAGGGAGATTAAATATTTCGGAAGTTGGACGAAATTTATTGCGGTTTTCGGTGTTGCGCGGTTTCTAGTAGGTACCTACGCCCCCTCTCCCAGCCCAGATGAGGCTATGTAAACACGAAAAAAGTGCTCTATTGCTTTTATAAAATGATACTCAAAAGCATGTATGCAATCACCAAACAGCACTTTTCACATTTTCATCTATCTAGGCCTGGTACTCCGCTCGGTCAAATTTGTGCGAAGGGGATAAGGATACTACTTCGAACTCCAAAACGCCAAAGTTTCAACTCGGAGGACCCTAGCCACAAGTTTTGTCAAACTCAAACTTCATCATTCAGTCATGTCTCTCGATGTGTTCAGTGGAGATCTTTGGAGTACGACAACTAGATGTACAATCAAAGACAGATGCAAGTTCATGTTTAACAACGAGCTCTTGAGCGATGTGAAATTTGTCGTTCGAGTCGCTGAAGGCGGAAGTGAAAGTATGGCAAGTGTGAAGAAGATTCCAGCCCACAAGTTCCTGTTGGCGATTAGTAGCCCAGTATTTTGCGCCATGTTTTACGGCGAATTGGCCGAGAAGAAAGATTCAATCGATATCTCTGACTGCCATCATTCAAGCCTGCTGGAGTTGTTTCGTTTCATTTACAGCGATGAAGTAATCTTGAACGGGGACAATGTCATGCAAGTGCTGTATTTGGCCAAGAAATACATGCTTCCTTCTCTCGCTGACAAGTGCACAGAATTCCTGTTTGAAAACATAGATGCGTCAAACGTGTTCCATGTCCTACCATACGCACAGAAGTACGAAGCGTTTGATCTTATGGATCATTGCTGGGAAGTGATCGACAAGGAGACAGGCGAAGCTGTGAAATCGGATAGCTTCGTGACGATCGAGAAATCTGTGCTGGAGGAAATAGTCGGAAGAGAGTCGTTGAATGTGAAAGAGGTGGAATTATTTAAAGCTGTCGATTGCTGGGCTACAAATAAATGTAAAAAGCATGGCTTAGCAGCAGAAGGGTCTGTGAAAAGAAGGATCCTTGGAGAACGGATAGTTAAAGCAATTCGTTTCCCACTAATGGAAGAGAAGCAGTTTGCCGATGTTGTCCTCGACTCTGATATACTAACAAAGAAAGAGTCATTTGACCTGATGAAGTATTTTAATTCCGTGCTGAAGTTGCCTGTTGGATTTTCTGAAGCCTCAAGAATTGGTTCTCAACAGCGCCGATCGATAAGCAGGTTTGAATCGGTAGTCGATTCGAAAGGCGAGTGGGGTTATAATCCACTGAATTATCTTTACCATGGCGCCGGTGACTGTCGAGATTCAATAGTTGTCTCGATTGACAAAAACATAAAGCTCCATGCAGTGCGCCTGTTTGGTAGCGAACATAACACATATTCAGTGACACTTAACGTAACTGACCCTAATGGTGGTGTTCTGGCAACCAAGAATGGCTACTTCGTGTCTCGACTTATACAAAGTGACGTAGGTGAGTATCAAGGGTTTGAGATCGTTTTTGAGCCTCCAGTTGCTTTACAAGCGTTGAACGAGTACTGTCTTGATGCTTTCATCTCAGGCCAACCATCCTGGAATGGGCTGGGTGGCTCGTCTTGTGTGCAGCATCGTGGAGTAACGTTTAGCTTTTCGAACAAGGCTGGAGCGGTTGAAGGAACCTATACCACTGTTTCAAAAGGACAATTTTCTGAATTTATATTCGCGGTGGGCTAAACATATACGGGTATGTGCTGGCCAACGGGCCGTGATTTTGGAAC
>JAHPZR010046962.1:0-17150 GCA_019787425.1 Platygyra sinensis | reverse complement strand
CTTTTGTAATAAAATACATAAGTTCCTCGTCCGAGGAATCTTTATCCGTGTAGTGAAGTACATCCTCGCTAAGATCCACCACCCCATACTCGTCAGCGGTTACTTTCAGTGGACATCTGGGAAACAGAGATGGTGGTAGATCGTCAACTCGACGGATGGTAACCTGGAAAGTTTTTATAGGCGATACGTTAGGGTTGTCAGCTTGGTCGAACATGACAAAAGCTATTTTATCGCTAAAAATCTCTCCGCCGAGATGTCGATAATAGAGCCTCCTGTTAATAATATCAGCCTGCGAGAACTGAGTGACATTCTGTTCATAGAGACCATCTTCTTGTAAAACCCAGTTTTCGCCACGTTCGGGGGGGTTTCTCATTCGCAAACACAGAACACCGACATTGTTTTCTTGAAACAGTGAAGAACCTGAATTATCTTCGAAGTTTGGAAAGCTAATGACCTTAAATTGAATTTTGCTGTCCTCAGAATCAATGTCAGTCGCACTGAGCATGTACTGGTCGACCAATGCAATATCTCCTTCGTCCAGTGTTAGGCCAGTGTTGTGCATCAGCAGTGGAGCTGTATCATCCACAGGACCGATAGTGATTGGAAACAAGAACTTTATATCGTGTTTGCCATCGCTCAATCGAAATATGATGTTATCACTGTACGTATCCGAGTTGTCATGGTGATATGTTATCACAGGTATTTCCAAATCAGTTGCCATGAAAGTATCGATTTTGTGTTCCATAATTCTGAGCTCGCCGTGCCTCAGACCGCCAATCACTTGAAGCCGCACATCATTGAAGTTATCTTTATCAGCGATGGCCAGATTGGATTTTTCAGTAATCGCACGTGATTGACCTTCAAACAAGCTGAGGCCAGCGTTTTTCGTCACCATAGGAGCCTCGTTATTTGTTGGTTTCACCATGATCAGGAGCGTAATTTGTTCAGATTTCGCGCCTTCTGTGTCCACGGCCTCCAAAAGAACTTGAAACATGCGCAGTTCGCTCTCCTCAGTGGCAGGCGGCCTGTAAGCGATTTAAACTGTTCGATATCTCTCTGATAGAAAGCTGTCAGCGGTTGATAAGGGTCATCCGTGTTGACCAAGGAACCCTCTCCGGGCTGTAATGCTTGAGTGATATTAAAAATTATCTCGCGTGCATCGGTTTCCGTGTCAGAGGCGGCAAGGATGTCAGAAGTTATCGGCGCAAACGTGTATTGATTGACTTCTACGGTATTGGAAACTTGAAAAGAAGCCACTGGCCGTTGATTCGATCTAGCCTCCAAAATACGCACAATTATTTGAAAGTATTCCCTCTCCATTCGATGAGTGTTTTGATCGATAAGCTCCACGACTAAGGGAATAAAATCCCGATTAGAAGATGAAAGCTTTTTATGTTGATAGCGAATATCGGAGCGTAAAAATTCGCCACACTCGTACTGTGCCGAGTTGCTTTCCTTCTTTGTCGCGTTCACCAGTTGACCGTATCGCGGGATTATCCCGTTGTTGAAGTCCAGAATTGTCACGGAGCATCTTTTGTTTGGGTCATCTTTGAACGCAAGTACGTCGCTGTTTATGCTTGTGGATATGCCCCCGAGTTCAACTACGGTGATGGGAAGGTTTTTGGTGACGATTTCCATGTCCGTGAACGAAACTGTCACCTGAAGATTGAGTGGTATTAAACGAGTCTGTGCGTCCGTGTCTGCGCGGATTTGAAGCTTGACGAAGTCCTGCATGAAAAACATAGACCCCAAGTGTGAGTATTGGACGTCGCCCAGAGAGAAATCACACGGGAATACGTCTGGCACCAAGAAACCAACTCTCTGTGACAAAGGATCATTGCGCAATACAGACACCTTACAAACGGCTCCTTCGGGAAAGGTGATTCTGAGATCGCGCATCGGATCAAGGAACACAGACCGTCCAAGTTCTACAGCGATCGGCGATAACTTGGCCACTCGGAGAAATCCATGGCAAGAAAATACAAACTGGAGGAGGCAGACGGCACGCAACAGGCTTAATAGTCCGTGCATTGTTTCAAATCCTCTGAGATGCTGTGACTTTACTGAGACTTGGTACAAATGACCCGTTTCGCACCCGCGAAAGCCTGCTTCTCGTTTGCTCTGCAACGACTCTATCGAGGTGTTTTCTTCACGAGGTTAATGATGTTACCGGAAACCGACGCGAACAAAAGTTTATTATATCTGCACATCAGCGCTCAAAAAGATTCAATTTACACCTTTATCTGGCCGACCACAAATTGACACCGCTATTCGCTCTGTACTGCTTGTGTACGATATTTGAAAATATTATGCAAACTCGCTCAGACCACCTGGTTGGGGAATTTGGCAGACCCACGCTTCAAGGAAGCTCGCAGAGCTGTTATACCAGCTGAATTCGGCTTACTGAACGGAAATGCTCTCGGGAAATATTAGATTCTAACCGAGGTTAACTGATGTCTGGCAAAATTAACTGTCACGCTCTTATTAGCATTAGGGTTTGTGGAACGAGTTTCCTTTTCTTATTGTATTCACGCCGTGATAGCAACAAACAAGCCAGTCAATTAGGCGACCATCAAATCCCCCTGATTCCTGAAATTTCTATTTTTTTCTTCGGCGCCAACACATGCTGCTAAAAATTAGAAACATCTGCTAAGGCGCTTGAAGAGTTACGAAGCATAAGTCGCTTAAGCTCAGCTTATAAACACAATAAAAATAATATGATATTTTCCATTGTTTTCCCTGGCTTTGTGTTGTTGTCAAGCACAGGAAAACCCTCCCGTATATTAGGTAATTAAATTTTCGTCTCGCGCGAGGCAACGATTCCAAAGTGGTAACGGATTTACACTTGGCTGCCTGTATTTGTTTATCTTGACGTGGAAAACGCTGACTAAATTTTCGCATCTTTCTTTCATTATCACCGCTGGAAACCAACATTTTGAACACCTTTAAAAGAACCAAATCTCCCTGGGTTGTACTGTAACAAAGAAAGGCTGGAAACGCCCGCTATAACCACAATTTTTCATTTTCTAAAACGTGGTTGCATGCCACTTTGGCCAAAGTGTGACTTGTTTCTCGTACTTTCTCTCTTGTTATATACTGAAGTTCAATCTGCGTCATCTCTTCATGGATTTCGCCCAGACAAGCTCATTAACACTGAAGATTAGTTGAAATAAGATTTGTAGTCATATACAGGCGAGTATTTCATCTTGTTAAAGTTGATAACAATGTGCGACTCAGTTTTAAGATTTGATACGAAAGAGAGAACGTTTCAACAGGCTCGGATAGGTGAAGACAGTCCGGGTGCAACTTTGGGGAAAATGGTTCAAATTTTACCGTAAAAATCCAGAGGTTTTAAAGAAGACTAGATCTTCGAATATTCAGAAGGTTCCCGTGGAGAAAGCCAATTATTTGCATGCTGGGTTCCTCGCGAAAACATTTGCACGATTCTGAAGATTACATCATAACTTACATTGTAACTATTATAAAAAGATCAGTTACCAAAAAAATGTTTGATTTTGATCTTCTATGGAGCTCGCTGTCCATTTTCTATTTAATGCGTAGTTCTTTTTCAATCAATGAATCAGAGACTTCGTGGATAAAATGATGGTTTCGCATTCGATAGAGAGACTGTTTTGTATCATCTGTTACATTAAAAATATTTCTTCTAAAAATGCTCTGCGTTGACATCCATCCCACATGACAAATGCCATTGGGTAAGAACTTCAGGCAAGGGTCCTAGGAAGCACGCCATGCATCTGACGACCTTGTTAGTGCTGTTACCAAAACACTCCTCGTGACAATAACAAGGAAGGTAAGCTCATAATATGTGCTTTACTGAAAAGACCTGCTAGGTCTTAATAACATGCTTTTGTCGGACATCGATCGAACACATCTTAATGAATTGGCTAATTGGGCTGAGAATTGCGAGATTTTAAAGTGAAAACAGACATAAATGTCACAGATCTGCTAGCTATCTCCTCTGGCGAAGGCGTTGTCAGGAATTTAAGACAGTCTTAAAATGACTCTAGATTCTATCCATCCACGGTATCCTTGTATGATAAATTGCTCGATAAGTGTCGATCAGTGGAGAAGGCAGGGTCAAAAGAGGTGTATACTAAAACTTGCCCAGGAATGAAAATCAGAAATTTTATCCCATTTCATCGAGTGGGCGGGGATTTGGATATGTTTCCACTAATTCGCTGGACACAAGTCCGACCCTTGAAACTGACCGATAACTAAGCAAACAGCATCAACTACTAAGTACCAGTTCGAAAAAGATTTAGCTGTTTACAAAAGTTACAAAGAACAGGAAAACGTTGGATTGCGTGTCCGTTGAACAGTAAAGCCTTAACCTTTGAGAGAGCCTAGGTCACGAGACACGAGAAGTGAGGAAAGAAATGCCTTTCTGCGTTAATTGCAAACACTAAACTTCGCAGTGAAAACCGCACTCTTTCAGCCGTTTTGCAATCTTCAGCTGCAAAACGAGCTTAGAGGATTTGAAAGGACATTTATACATTGTTGGCTTGTTTTAAGTCAATCAAAAATCACGTTAGCAAATTTGTAACCCATTTAACTCCAGCTCATCTAATTTCATTAATTAGTACTTGAATACTTCGGCTTCCTCTGTTAATATTTTTAGTCGATCTCTTTGTCATCGCGCCGCATTTTTGGCAAGTTTTCATTGTGTTCTAGATCATTTTGAATTTTTTAAAAAAGAATGCTTTTTAGCTCGCGTGACTCCTCAGACAGATGATTTATTGGCGTCTTAGTTTAAATCTGAAGGTGATCAAAAATTATTGCTGGGTAGATTTTCACGGTTGAATGGCTGAGGTTACCTCTGGGCACTTTGTACCCCAATTAAGCTCAATTTACTCACAACTATAAACGATGCAGTGAGAGTGATGCACGTCTGTCTCTCTCAACAGAGTCAGAGGACGAGAAACGCTATGGACTCCAGCATAAAACTAATGGATAAGAAGAAGTTTCTAATAAAAGTTCGTATTATACCAGACTATTTACCATCCTCTCCTTGTTTTTACAAAAATTTTATCGGAATGTGAGCTAAAACTTTAGTTTTATTAATCTGATGACTGACTGGACATAGCTCCACACCCACATCCTCATGCCTTAGTCGAAATCTCTTTGGAAGATCCCTGCTCCAAAAAATCTGACGTTATATTGATAAATTGATAAAAAAATATAATACTTAGAGAGGAAACCACAGCCCTAGCTGGTTTTTATGCTGGTTTTTAATCCTTTACTCCGTTTTATTTCATTTTGGTCATATCTGCCCTCGGGATCAGTCTGCCGTCTATATTTTGTATTATGAAATTTCTACTGATCCAGGTCTACTAAAGAATCCGGCACTCTCATCGGTTTGTTGTGTGGTTACTAGTATACAGTTTTTAATTCCATTTGGTTCTATCCTGGTTGAATTGGAATTTGGAAATGTTGTTCTTTCTTTAAATTCAGAAGAGGGGATATTGAAGCCGGAGTACCGAAGACAAACCTTTGGAGCAGGCCGAAAACCAACAACAAACTCCAACCAACTATTGCACCAGGCCGGGATGGAACCCGGGCTATAACGGCGGGAGGCGTGCGCTTTCCCCACAGCGCCATCCCTGTCGATGAAAGGTATTTTATGAGGCAGGTTTCACGGCTTCGCGAATAACTTTTTGTACAGTACCAAAATTTTTTAAACTTGATCGAAGCTGGATTAAAAGTCGATTATATGCTCATTTGTTGGTAACGGAACATATGCTCCTGGAGAAAAAAGTTCGTAGTTTAGCGGCTGTGTGGAAACGAAACCACGGATTTTTTCTTATGCAGAGCGCTCTTTTTGGTTTCCTTCCCACGCCCTCATTTCCACCCCACCCCCCCCCCCCTTCCAAAAGACCCAAAGCAAATTACTTTAATTGTCTTTAGATCGCGCCATTGCCCATGTAAGTGTTTCGGGTAAATTATGTATTTTACAACGTCCGTCTCGTCATTATTTTATGTTCTCGGTAATTGGGGCTTTAAAAGTGTCTTTGACATCGAATTTTGATCGCACAACTGCGGAAAAAGCCCCCAGGGGGTGAGCCCCGAGGGGGCAAATACTTGAAATCATTTTCACATATCACTGACCACAAAATGGCTGCGTACGTGCAAATTCAAGAATTCTCTTCAAATAACTATTTAAAATGCGTGCTGATTTCATTTAATGAAAATTAAAATAGAAAGATGGCTATTAACCCCCAGGTTAACCACGGAAGGGAGTGATACTTGCTTTGAAACTTGTCGTTTTGGGATAATTATCTTATATGACGAGCTTATGTTTGCGAGTGTTTTGATGTATCAATATCCAGAGCTATGCTGTTATTTTGCTGAAACGTGAAATCGATGAACGCGCCAGTAAAACCAAGGCAATTTACGTCATTGAACTTAAGCGGAAATTATCATAATATAATTATCCTAGCAGTACTTTAAAATCACTCAAACTAAAAATGTAAGTTTACATTACAAGATTAAATATTGTCAGGAGCCATAATCATTATGGCTCCTGATATTGTCAGTTGGTATTTTAAGGACTTTTTAGCAATGATTTGAGCGGTGAGAACAAATGTTAATCAAAAGGCACCTGAAGGCTGTTTTGACTCATCAACTAATGTTTTGCAGTTTTGTGTAAATTCTTGGGTGATTTTTGGGCATTTCGGGAAAGAAGTAGTAAAAGGTTTGAAGATTTGATGGATTTGGAAAATTGAAATTTGAAGTGGAAAATTAGTAGATGGACACCAAACAGTCCCCCTACCAACCTGGGGCTCTCTTTTAGGAAGGGGGGGGGGGGGGTCAACTGTCTGGTAGTGTTCTCAACACATTTTAATCTTAGCAATTCCGTTTTAAAAACTTTTTCAAATTTCACCCCGGGAATTTCACTCCTACTCAGGTTTACCCCCACCTTAATTGTTCCAATCCCCCGGCGGTGTTCCGCTCCTCTTGCTCCCGTTGCCGGAGGGGACTGCGGAAGAGCCATAAAAATGAAATCAGCACGCATTTTAAATAGTTATTTGAAGAGAATTCTTGAATTTGCACGTACGCAGCCATTTTGTGGTCAGTGATATGTGAAAATGATTTCAAGTATTTGCCCCCTCGGGGGCTCACCCCCTGGGGCTTTTTCCGCAGTTGTGCGATCAAAATTCGATGTCAAAGACACTTTTAAAGCCCCAATTACCGAGAACATAAAATAATGACGAGACGGACGTTGTAAAATACATAATTTACCCGAAACACTTACATGGGCAATGGCGCGATCTAAAGACAATTAAAGTAATTTGCTTTGGGTCTTTTGGAAGGGGGGGGGGGGTGGGGTGGAAATGAGGGCGTGGGAAGGAAACCAAAAAGAGCGCTCTGCATAAGAAAAAAATCCGTGGTTTCGTTTCCACACAGCCGCTAAACTACGAACTTTTTTCTCCAGGAGCATATGTTCCGTTACCAACAAATGAGCATATAATCGACTTTTAATCCAGCTTCGATCAAGTTTAAAAAATTTTGGTACTGTACAAAAAGTTATTCGCGAAGCCGTGAAACCTGCCTCATAAAATACCTTTCATCGACAGGGATGGCGCTGTGGGGAAAGCGCACGCCTCCCGCCGTTATAGCCCGGGTTCCATCCCGGCCTGGTGCAATAGTTGGTTGGAGTTTGTTGTTGGTTTTCGGCCTGCTCCAAAGGTTTGTCTTCGGTACTCCGGCTTCAATATCCCCTCTTCTGAATTTAAAGAAAGAACAACATTTCCAAATTCCAATTCAACCAGGATAGAACCAAATGGAATTAAAAACTGTATACTAGTAACCACACAACAAACCGATGAGAGTGCCGGATTCTTTAGTAGACCTGGATCAGTAGAAATTTCATAATACAAAATATAGACGGCAGACTGATCCCGAGGGCAGATATGACCAAAATGAAATAAAACGGAGTAAAGGATTAAAAACCAGCATAAAAACCAGCTAGGGCTGTGGTTTCCTCTCTAAGTATTATATTTTTTTATCAATTTATCAATATAACGTCAGATTTTTTGGAGCAGGGATCTTCCAAAGAGATTTCGACTAAGGCATGAGGATGTGGGTGTGGAGCTATGTCCAGTCAGTCATCAGATTAATAAAACTAAAGTTTTAGCTCACATTCCGATAAAATTTTTGTAAAAACAAGGAGAGGATGGTAAATAGTCTGGTATAATACGAACTTTTATTAGAAACTTCTTCTTATCCATTAGTTTTATGCTGGAGTCCATAGCGTTTCTCGTCCTCTGACTCTGTTGAGAGAGACAGACGTGCATCACTCTCACTGCATCGTTTATAGTTGTGAGTAAATTGAGCTTAATTGGGGTACAAAGTGCCCAGAGGTAACCTCAGCCATTCAACCGTGAAAATCTACCCAGCAATAATTTTTGATCACCTTCAGATTTAAACTAAGACGCCAATAAATCATCTGTCTGAGGAGTCACGCGAGCTAAAAAGCATTCTTTTTTAAAAAATTCAAAATGATCTAGAACACAATGAAAACTTGCCAAAAATGCGGCGCGATGACAAAGAGATCGACTAAAAATATTAACAGAGGAAGCCGAAGTATTCAAGTACTAATTAATGAAATTAGATGAGCTGGAGTTAAATGGGTTACAAATTTGCTAACGTGATTTTTGATTGACTTAAAACAAGCCAACAATGTATAAATGTCCTTTCAAATCCTCTAAGCTCGTTTTGCAGCTGAAGATTGCAAAACGGCTGAAAGAGTGCGGTTTTCACTGCGAAGTTTAGTGTTTGCAATTAACGCAGAAAGGCATTTCTTTCCTCACTTCTCGTGTCTCGTGACCTAGGCTCTCTCAAAGGTTAAGGCTTTACTGTTCAACGGACACGCAATCCAACGTTTTCCTGTTCTTTGTAACTTTTGTAAACAGCTAAATCTTTTTCGAACTGGTACTTAGTAGTTGATGCTGTTTGCTTAGTTATCGGTCAGTTTCAAGGGTCGGACTTGTGTCCAGCGAATTAGTGGAAACATATCCAAATCCCCGCCCACTCGATGAAATGGGATAAAATTTCTGATTTTCATTCCTGGGCAAGTTTTAGTATACACCTCTTTTGACCCTGCCTTCTCCACTGATCGACACTTATCGAGCAATTTATCATACAAGGATACCGTGGATGGATAGAATCTAGAGTCATTTTAAGACTGTCTTAAATTCCTGACAACGCCTTCGCCAGAGGAGATAGCTAGCAGATCTGTGACATTTATGTCTGTTTTCACTTTAAAATCTCGCAATTCTCAGCCCAATTAGCCAATTCATTAAGATGTGTTCGATCGATGTCCGACAAAAGCATGTTATTAAGACCTAGCAGGTCTTTTCAGTAAAGCACATATTATGAGCTTACCTTCCTTGTTATTGTCACGAGGAGTGTTTTGGTAACAGCACTAACAAGGTCGTCAGATGCATGGCGTGCTTCCTAGGACCCTTGCCTGAAGTTCTTACCCAATGGCATTTGTCATGTGGGATGGATGTCAACGCAGAGCATTTTTAGAAGAAATATTTTTAATGTAACAGATGATACAAAACAGTCTCTCTATCGAATGCGAAACCATCATTTTATCCACGAAGTCTCTGATTCATTGATTGAAAAAGAACTACGCATTAAATAGAAAATGGACAGCGAGCTCCATAGAAGATCAAAATCAAACATTTTTTTGGTAACTGATCTTTTTATAATAGTTACAATGTAAGTTATGATGTAATCTTCAGAATCGTGCAAATGTTTTCGCGAGGAACCCAGCATGCAAATAATTGGCTTTCTCCACGGGAACCTTCTGAATATTCGAAGATCTAGTCTTCTTTAAAACCTCTGGATTTTTACGGTAAAATTTGAACCATTTTCCCCAAAGTTGCACCCGGACTGTCTTCACCTATCCGAGCCTGTTGAAACGTTCTCTCTTTCGTATCAAATCTTAAAACTGAGTCGCACATTGTTATCAACTTTAACAAGATGAAATACTCGCCTGTATATGACTACAAATCTTATTTCAACTAATCTTCAGTGTTAATGAGCTTGTCTGGGCGAAATCCATGAAGAGATGACGCAGATTGAACTTCAGTATATAACAAGAGAGAAAGTACGAGAAACAAGTCACACTTTGGCCAAAGTGGCATGCAACCACGTTTTAGAAAATGAAAAATTGTGGTTATAGCGGGCGTTTCCAGCCTTTCTTTGTTACAGTACAACCCAGGGAGATTTGGTTCTTTTAAAGGTGTTCAAAATGTTGGTTTCCAGCGGTGATAATGAAAGAAAGATGCGAAAATTTAGTCAGCGTTTTCCACGTCAAGATAAACAAATACAGGCAGCCAAGTGTAAATCCGTTACCACTTTGGAATCGTTGCCTCGCGCGAGACGAAAATTTAATTACCTAATATACGGGAGGGTTTTCCTGTGCTTGACAACAACACAAAGCCAGGGAAAACAATGGAAAAATATCATATTATTTTTATTGTGTTTATAAGCTGAGCTTAAGCGACTTATGCTTCGTAACTCTTCAAGCGCCTTAGCAGATGTTTCTAATTTTTAGCAGCATGTGTTGGCGCCGAAGAAAAAAATAGAAATTTCAGGAATCAGGGGGATTTGATGGTCGCCTAATTGACTGGCTTGTTTGTTGCTATCACGGCGTGAATACAATAAGAAAAGGAAACTCGTTCCACAAACCCTAATGCTAATAAGAGCGTGACAGTTAATTTTGCCAGACATCAGTTAACCTCGGTTAGAATCTAATATTTCCCGAGAGCATTTCCGTTCAGTAAGCCGAATTCAGCTGGTATAACAGCTCTGCGAGCTTCCTTGAAGCGTGGGTCTGCCAAATTCCCCAACCAGGTGGTCTGAGCGAGTTTGCATAATATTTTCAAATATCGTACACAAGCAGTACAGAGCGAATAGCGGTGTCAATTTGTGGTCGGCCAGATAAAGGTGTAAATTGAATCTTTTTGAGCGCTGATGTGCAGATATAATAAACTTTTGTTCGCGTCGGTTTCCGGTAACATCATTAACCTCGTGAAGAAAACACCTCGATAGAGTCGTTGCAGAGCAAACGAGAAGCAGGCTTTCGCGGGTGCGAAACGGGTCATTTGTACCAAGTCTCAGTAAAGTCACAGCATCTCAGAGGATTTGAAACAATGCACGGACTATTAAGCCTGTTGCGTGCCGTCTGCCTCCTCCAGTTTGTATTTTCTTGCCATGGATTTCTCCGAGTGGCCAAGTTATCGCCGATCGCTGTAGAACTTGGACGGTCTGTGTTCCTTGATCCGATGCGCGATCTCAGAATCACCTTTCCCGAAGGAGCCGTTTGTAAGGTGTCTGTATTGCGCAATGATCCTTTGTCACAGAGAGTTGGTTTCTTGGTGCCAGACGTATTCCCGTGTGATTTCTCTCTGGGCGACGTCCAATACTCACACTTGGGGTCTATGTTTTTCATGCAGGACTTCGTCAAGCTTCAAATCCGCGCAGACACGGACGCACAGACTCGTTTAATACCACTCAATCTTCAGGTGACAGTTTCGTTCACGGACATGGAAATCGTCACCAAAAACCTTCCCATCACCGTAGTTGAACTCGGGGGCATATCCACAAGCATAAACAGCGACGTACTTGCGTTCAAAGATGACCCAAACAAAAGATGCTCCGTGACAATTCTGGACTTCAACAACGGGATAATCCCGCGATACGGTCAACTGGTGAACGCGACAAAGAAGGAAAGCAACTCGGCACAGTACGAGTGTGGCGAATTTTTACGCTCCGATATTCGCTATCAACATAAAAAGCTTTCATCTTCTAATCGGGATTTTATTCCCTTAGTCGTGGAGCTTATCGATCAAAACACTCATCGAATGGAGAGGGAATACTTTCAAATAATTGTGCGTATTTTGGAGGCTAGATCGAATCAACGGCCAGTGGCTTCTTTTCAAGTTTCCAATACCGTAGAAGTCAATCAATACACGTTTGCGCCGATAACTTCTGACATCCTTGCCGCCTCTGACACGGAAACCGATGCACGCGAGATAATTTTTAATATCACTCAAGCATTACAGCCCGGAGAGGGTTCCTTGGTCAACACGGATGACCCTTATCAACCGCTGACAGCTTTCTATCAGAGAGATATCGAACAGTTTAAAATCGCTTACAGGCCGCCTGCCACTGAGGAGAGCGAACTGCGCATGTTTCAAGTTCTTTTGGAGGCCGTGGACACAGAAGGCGCGAAATCTGAACAAATTACGCTCCTGATCATGGTGAAACCAACAAATAACGAGGCTCCTATGGTGACGAAAAACGCTGGCCTCAGCTTGTTTGAAGGTCAATCACGTGCGATTACTGAAAAATCCAATCTGGCCATCGCTGATAAAGATAACTTCAATGATGTGCGGCTTCAAGTGATTGGCGGTCTGAGGCACGGCGAGCTCAGAATTATGGAACACAAAATCGATACTTTCATGGCAACTGATTTGGAAATACCTGTGATAACATATCACCATGACAACTCGGATACGTACAGTGATAACATCATATTTCGATTGAGCGATGGCAAACACGATATAAAGTTCTTGTTTCCAATCACTATCGGTCCTGTGGATGATACAGCTCCACTGCTGATGCACAACACTGGCCTAACACTGGACGAAGGAGATATTGCATTGGTCGACCAGTACATGCTCAGTGCGACTGACATTGATTCTGAGGACAGCAAAATTCAATTTAAGGTCATTAGCTTTCCAAACTTCGAAGATAATTCAGGTTCTTCACTGTTTCAAGAAAACAATGTCGGTGTTCTGTGTTTGCGAATGAGAAACCCCCCCGAACGTGGCGAAAACTGGGTTTTACAAGAAGATGGTCTCTATGAACAGAATGTCACTCAGTTCTCGCAGGCTGATATTATTAACAGGAGGCTCTATTATCGACATCTCGGCGGAGAGATTTTTAGCGATAAAATAGCTTTTGTCATGTTCGACCAAGCTGACAACCCTAACGTATCGCCTATAAAAACTTTCCAGGTTACCATCCGTCGAGTTGACGATCTACCACCATCTCTGTTTCCCAGATGTCCACTGAAAGTAACCGCTGACGAGTATGGGGTGGTGGATCTTAGCGAGGATGTACTTCACTACACGGATAAAGATTCCTCGGACGAGGAACTTATGTATTTTATTACAAAAGAACCACACTTTATAGACGAAATAACAACATCACCGAGATAGCGGGGAAAATCCTCCATTCAGATATGAAAATGAAAGTGTCGCGTTTCACTCAGCTTCAAGTGCGACACAAGAAAATAAGTTTCAAGTCTCCAGACATAGAACTTGGCACCAGAACTAGATACGCCCAGTTCGAGTTTTCCGTATCTGACCTAGCAGGTAATACGATCAGAAATCAATTGTTCCGTGTTGTTCTGAAGCCAGTCAACAACCAAGCTCCTCGTGCGGTGGTTCAGCCTTTAGAAGTTACAGAGCTAAGTCACGCGAATATTGGAAATGAACATTGAAAGTATTTGATGAAGACACAAACGACGAGGAAGTCACTTTCACTGTGACCGCTGTACCACGGTATGGCGTGCTCCTCAAGGACGAACTGGAAATGCAGTATCTTGATACCTTCAGTGTCCCGGATATTGCGACTTCCCGGATGCGGTATCAGCACGTGACCAAGGGCGAGGCTAGCAAATATTTCGAGTTTCGGAATCTTCTGAAAGCAGTTCAGTTATGTAACCAAAAACTTGTGTGATACTTTATTTGGAAACTGTTTTCATGTGTTTTGGTTAGCTTACGTACTTCCTTTGCTAAACTGCAACATCGAAGTTTCTGGCGGCTGTCGAACTTCCGGATAAAACGAAACAATACTTGGCCTTTTAATCATTAGATATACAAAGACCTAAGCTTGAGCACGCGTATAATGAGTTTACAGGTGTAAATCAAAACCACAGGCAGTCTTAGAAATTGGAGTTACATTTCCGCCTCAAGATTTTTCTGTCTTAAAACTTGTTTCAGTTCTTTGGTACATGTTATGCTCATTTCTGGAGTATTTCTGTCATCCAGTTTCAACCAAAGTGTTCATGGTATCTTAAATTCGATGAGGGAAAGACTTTTCAGGGATTGCGCGCGGCAAATCGCGACCAGCACTCGGTGAAGACATTCACTCAAGTCCCACATCGCGGAAACTGAAGTCCGTGGGGTATTTTCATTTGCAGGAAATTGTCTTTATTACACTGTATCAAGACAAAATATCGATTCGTGATGAAAAACTGCAACAATCATTTTTTCTGAGAAAAATCGCGAGGGGCTTAATTGGGTGGGTTTTTCTACTTTGTGATTTACGGTGAGTGTATGTATATTCCAACGGCGCGCGCTAACTACTGGCACGCGCACACATTTGTATTTGTTTTATATCGCCAGCATTGTCAGTTAACGGTCATTCGCTAATTTTGCCTGATGAGTGTGGCTGCTCTTGGCCATACGAAACACTTGAGAGCTGTAGCAAATAAAGCGATGAGTATTATTTGAAGTCTGGAACTACATCAAAATATTAATATATTTCAACCTATATACAGTGGAACCTCGATTTAACGAACCTCTGTTTAGCGACTCCTCGGTTAACCAAACGACATTCTTCGCCCCAGTAATAATAAACTATATGGAAAAGAACCCCAGTATAATGAAACCATAGCGAACATGTTTTTCCAGTCCCATGGCCCATCGTTATATAAAGATGGGACGTTGAGAGCATTTGCTCTTACGTAACTTCGCTTGTTGCTGTGAGATTCACAATAACAACATTTCAGTATATCCGAGTTCTTTTTACGATTATGTAAGAAACAACGCACCATTAGACAGACTTAACTGTTGTTTTTTTTATTAAATTCAACGGGCGTTTAACTTTCGTGATGCTGCCGAAAACAATCGTAGTTAATTTCCAATCAAAACAAACTCAGCATGATGTGAACACAGACAGAGGAATTAAGCGTCGAAATCCGACAACTTCTTCTTTGGCCAAAGTAGTAGTCTAAACCTCTTTTCTGTTCCTACGTGTGAGGTTAACACGCGGCCTTGTTTGTAGATTACTCTTGCACAGAAGGTTCAAAGAGATACGAAAGAGAAATCTGTTAAGAAGCGATGTTACGATAAATCACAGCCTGAGGGCAGCAGAGAAAGTACTCAATTTGCAAAGTGCAAAAACGGAAAATGCTTTGTGAACATCTTAAAACTGAACAAAAAGTCACAAAACTGAGTAATAAGCCCACGAGGACTGGAAAGAGAGACAACTCAGATATGCGGAGACTTGTTCAAAAACTTTCAGCGAAAAATGGAGAACAATTAATTAAGGGGCGTGTGTTTGTATTTTTCATTACGATGACTCTTGCTATGACTTGATCAACATTCTATTGCAAGGCGATTAAATCATGCAGCAAATATGTTTACATGTTAATTAACACCGCACTCCTCGTCTTTTAAATAAACAAAGTTAATTCAAAAGTGAGATCTCGAAAATTAAGAAAGAAAAAATGGAACACTGCCAACTATAGCTCAGTTACATTCCCTCAGCAAACAATGTTTGTTTTCGCGCCAAAACTTGTTGAAGATTTTTCAATGGAGCTCTAACTTTAAATCCAAAATAAACGAATTAAACAGACTCGTGCAATGAGCTAATATCGTTCGAAAAATAAACAGTTGACTTTATGTTTTATTTGTCTTTTGTCTCGCTGGCAACCAGCAAAGGCAAATGTCATTATATTACAATTGTTCAGCCAAATTCGTTTCTGCGCAGCGCCGAGAATAAATTTCCGTGACTTTTTAGTTAAATCTTGTTGAAGATTGAATAAGAGTTTCGCTGAAATGACGACATCTTTTGTTTCGTAAATTGGATTAAGTTGTACTTATCGTTAACACTTGTGATCGATGGACAGTACACGCTGACTCGCTGAACGTGTTCGTCAGTGAACTGCCTAGCTCTGGAAACTGGAAAGGTTTTAATCCTGCGGCGTTGAAAGAACAAGATAAGAAGATTCTACGTTGTATTTGCACAGGCAGAAGTATCCTGTAATCTGCTTATGCCGCAATTAAAAAAACGTGTTATGTCGCACCATCGTCCTTGTGATTCCGTCTTAACAAATTAGCTCAGAATAAATTAATGGTTTTAATTTAATAGTTTTGCTGATCAAGCCAGACGTAGGAATCTTTGTCATCTTTGGAGGTCTGTACTATGTGGTGTCTGTAGCAGAAGAGCAGGTGATATCTCGCCAGCTCGTCAAGTCAGTCAATTAGTGCTTTATCGTATTGACCTTATCTGGGGGGACAGATGCCAATTGCGGTGGCCAACATTTCAATTTGAATTAAAATGATAATACGTCACTTGGAATATGTAGCTGAGGCAGAGGATCGTCTTATGTTGCGCGCGATGAGTGATTAAAGTAAAAAATAAATGAAAATCACGAGGGATGCTTTTCCTTCTCTAACCGTTCTAGCTGTTCTAAATGCATCCGAAGAGAAAAAGAGACATTTGCGAAAAATGCCTTTGTTCTCGAGCGTGTTATACCTAGTTCACCTAAGCTGTCTCGTTACAAACCCACGCTTTTTCACTGAGGTGTCAACGGAAAGATTGATGAATGAATTAAGAGTTCTTTTCCTTCCTTTCAGCAATTATTCCAGAACATGAAAACTTGACTTATCACGTGTACAACATGACAGTCACAGTGAAAGAACACTCTCGAAAAGCCATTAAAATCCACACGACTTCTCAGACCCCACGTGACACAGAGATCATACTACGTATCGCTAGCCCACCCCGGGTGGGGAGGATATTACGCGATGGCAAGATGAGCTATGAGTTTAGTGTCCAGGACTTGGAAGCAGGGCTGATCGTTTACGAGCATATTGGTAGGGAGACTGGACTCCATGGAGACGTGGATCGTTTCAATATGACGCTATTAAATGACACGGAGACCTGGATTCGAGAAGGAAGAAGATATGAAGGTATCTATCTGAAGGTGTCACTGTTTTGAAGATTTGCCCTGTGGGCTAAATCCCCCGCACAATTACATGTAATTCACTTTAAGATGGCTCAAAACAGTTTCCAGCACATTCCAAGAGAAATCATTC
>JAHPZR010046961.1:0-11783 GCA_019787425.1 Platygyra sinensis | reverse complement strand
AAAGTATAAAAAAAGTCTGCACATGGGGTTTAGAGCCACCTTAAATTTTCGAACATTTAAGGTGGCTCTGAACCCCATGTACATAATTTTTTTTTAATCTTTGCCAAAAGTTGCATCTTATCCTGCTTATTAAAATTCTATAATCAGAAAAAAAACTCACCGTGCCGTTTTTGAAATTAAGCGTTTAAAACTGAAATTAAGGATGTATTTAGCAGGTCATAGTGTTGCTATGGTAAGCTATTGTGTCACAAAAATAATACCGTGTTCACCAGTGATTGGGCAGTTTTGTGTGAACATGGGTTCCCAGGTTCCCTCGTTCTTAGGGTCCTCAGGAGAGGACCCTGGGAACGAGGTTGGAAGCAAAGTAGAAACACCTTGGTTAGAAGTAGAAGTAACTGCTTTGACTCTCGGTTCCCCTTCTCTACCCGAGCAAGTGCAGTCCTTGCCCCGTCACAATCGCGTTCTGGATCTAGAACGAGGTTAATTCTTGACAACAGCAAAGGCGACCAAGACTGATGAATAACATATGTAGGCGTAAAAACATCCGTAAAAATGTCCTAAATTTGGATTCACGACACCCTGTCCAGCTTCTCCATCGTTAACCATCCTTGTTTCTCTTATGGTATATTATTATCTCTTTACTGTTTTTCTATGTTAGTAAAGAAGTATTTTCAGGTTAACTTTTATTTAAAGATAATTTTGTACCTAGCCAAAATCACCCAAATTAACCTGACTGAGCTCCTTTAAAATTCTCGGCTTTTCTTCTTTTCGCAAGTCAAAAGACACTCCTGATACTGATTTTTTGTCCAAATACCGCTGTTTTATTTTATTCTGAGAGGAAAAGAGCACATTATTCAAGGTGTATATCTTCTGTTTCTATTTTCTGTCCATATTTGTAGCTGTTGATGTAGTTACAATGATCCTACCGGTGGACAGCCAGCCACCCATGGTGAGCAGAATCAAACAGCTTGTGGTACGGGAGGGCGGCAAGACTAAACTCACGTCACGCCAGTTAACAATCACTGATCCTGACACACGTGACAGTGACGTGACATGCAGTATCGACGTCCAGCCAACAGTGGGCTTCCTGGAAAATGTCACGCCATCTTTAGGATCAGAGATAAGTAACGCTGGAAAACGCGTTACTTCTTTCACTATTGATGATATCCGAGTTGGACGGATTAGCTATGTACAGGACGTGTATGAGGGCAGTGAACCGACCATGGACTGGGTAGCTTTCTCGTGTTCAGATGGCAATAACACTTCACCGAGATACTTGCTCAATATTGATATTATCCCGCAAAATGACGAGAAGCCTCAGATTTTCACTCGCGATTTCTATGTCGACGAGGGAGACGAGAAGTTCATAGACGTGACAGTTCTGAATGCAGTCGACAATGACAAGCCTCTTGACGAGTTGATGTTCTTCGTCGTCACGCCACCTCGCCACGGAATGATTACAGACAGGCGGAGGGGTGCCACGAAACCAGTATTCATGTTCTCTCTGACGCAGATCAAGAAGTCCACCTCAATCGTATATCAACATGACGGAAGTGAAAGTACTCGTGATTCTTTCACTCTAAGCGTGTCAGATGGCAAATTTAACACAACTCGTTCAATTCCCGTGATTATAACCCCTGTAGATGACGAAGAACCTACGCTGTATGTGAATACAGGCCTGCGCATTGCGTCTGTTGGGGAAAGCAAGACAATCACGCCGAACAATCTCAAAGCCCAGGATGTGGACTCCCCGGATGAGAACATTATGTTTGTAGTGCGCAGTCCTCCGCGGGCAGGGTTTCTCAGGCGGATAAATGTTAATGGCTCTGTTCAAGTCTTGGCACAATGGCAAAGATTTACTCAAAGGGACATTGATGAAAGACGTATTGTTTACTCACAGGATGCCAACATCCCCAGCGAGAGAGATATGATCAAATTCGACCTATCTGATGGGACAAACACGAGATTGAATCAAGACTTTTATGTGGAAGTTAGCGCTGGGGACAGGATTCATCCTACAGTGATCAACAAAGGTGTGCGATTAGCCCAGGACTCCCGCGTCATTATCTCAACAAATTTCTTGAGCGCCAGCGATGCTGGAAGTGCCAATGAGAAGCTGCGGTATTTCTTAGTTAAGCAGCCGCAGAAGGGACGCCTGGAGCACTCAGATTTTCCGGGGGTGCTGCTTGATTCCTTCACTCAACTTGATTTGGCGGGAAACAAAATTGTCTATATTCACACGAGCAGCGACGAAGCTACAGCGGACAGTTTTGACTTTGAAGTTTCAGATGGAACGAATGGCGTGGTCAGAACATTTTTGGTGACACTCATTAACATAGATAACAAAAAAACCTGTGTTAATCCACAATAAACTCGTGGTAAACGAAGGCGAGAACGTGTTAATCACACCTTTTGAGCTTCGCACGGAAGATCAGGACACGCAACCCGGAAATCTCGTGTACACAGTCACGCGCGTTCCTCTGCATGGTTGGTTACTAAACAGCGGGACGCCCTCGCGTGTGTTCACGCAAGAGGACATAAACCTCAACCGTATTTCTTACGCTCACGATGGCACGGACGTGGACAAGGACAGTTTCCAAGTAAAAGTCAGCGATGGAACACATAGCGAATTTTACGTGTTCCCGGATACTGAAAACCTCGTTCGCGAGCCACGTGAGATCCACGTGGTTGTTGTACCCGTAGACAACCGAATTCCACAGCTGGTTCTTAACCAGGGAGCCACTAATCTTGAAACTTTACCTTACAATAGGATTGGGCTTGTAATAAGAAGCTCTGCGTTAAGAGTGGAAGACCTGGATAGCAATAATTCTGAATTACTTTACACTGTTACTTATCCGCCGGTGAACGGAATTCTTGTAAGACAAGGGAGATATAACAGTAACAAAAGCGTGTCAAACTTTACTCAATCTGATATTGACGCAGGGAACATCTCGTATGTCCTTCACAACGGACACAATGCCACAAATGATGCTTTTGATTTTGATGTTTCCGACCCTGCTGGAAACACGCTCCGCTTTCAACGATTTTCTTTAACTTGGGCCTGGGTTTCGTTCGAGCGCCAAAAATACCAACTGAGCGAAACGGACGGCGCCGCGCGCTTTGTTATTGTTAGGAGAGGCTTTCTAGGAGACCCTTCTACCGTGCATATGAACGTTAAGGGTCTTACCGCTACCCAAGGCCAGGATTTCTTGCTCGCGGGCCCTGCGCATGTGCAGTTTAGTCCGGACAGAGTAGGGCAGAGTGGAAGTTGCACGTACAAGATGACGGCAATTACGAAGGCAATGAAACTTTAGAGGTGGAGTTAACAAGTCCTCAGATGTGTGTCATGAGACAACCTAGGATAGCTCACGTGACCATATCAGATCCAGAAGATGGTATGCATCATTTAAAATAATTACTATCAGCTATGTACATAATGAGCAAAAGTGTGTCCGTACAATAGACCAATTTCCATGAATTATTTAAAATTCAGCGTGACACAGAATACCTCAACACGCGGCTCTGGAGAATAAACCCCACAATCTCTGTATTTATTCCCCAGAGCCTCGCACTGAGGTCTATTATTTTAAGCTGAATTTTAATATATCGGAATTGGTTTATTATAACAGATTGTTCATGACGTAAACGTGTTATAAATTTCCTTAGAAAAGGGTGCGTTTTAGCAATGAAGGACCAAAACTACACGGTGCATATTACACGAGATATTTAAAACTGGATACGTCGATAACAAGTTGCATTAAGAACCAACGCAAAGTTGGTAGAGTTTCCTCTTGCCATTTCTTAAAACTTCAAATATTCTTTTAAAAAAAACGGCCGAGCCGTGCAAGTTTTGAGTTATATTCACCTTAAAAGTCGTCCTGACTGGTTCACTCTGTTTTTTTTTCTGTTGTTGTATTTTTAATCATTATTTTCAGTTCCAACTGTGGAAGTTGTGCGCAGTCACTTTGTTGTAGAAGAAGACATTGGAGAAATAAAAATTCCTATGAGACGAACAGGAGATACCAGCCAGCGATTGTATGTCAGTTGCGTGACCACCTCTCATGCCGAGGAGGAAGGTATGACCGGAACTGAACAATGCAAAACTGGTTTTACGATTGAAAGATCCTGATCAATCCAAGTTTCCGCGCTTCCCCTTCCCTGCCCATGGACAGTTCTGTGGACACTTTCACTTGGCTAACTTGACAGTCATAAGGTTGACTGTTTGCTGTTCACGCTTCATTTTTTCGAAGCTCAGTTTTGTCACACAACGCTTTACGGACAAAAACGTTACGTGACTAAATGAATCGCATGTTGCAAAAGAGAATCCAGATGGTTAACAATTGACAAAATTGACCTAACTAAATTTTAATTTCGTTGTCCCTCATAATATTTCCCCTTTTTGAGGTGACCTTCTTCAATTTAAAAGTAATTTTGACATCAAATAAGCCATAGCTCTTGGTCGTAGTTCTTAGTTCATTGGTGGGTTTGAAGGTTTTTTGCGAATACTGTCATAAACCTTATTAAATCAACTCATAACAAAGCAAATCACTACGAACAGCAAAACTACAATGACTAATGAGAATTTGAAGCCGTAACTTTGTAGTTGCGCCAAACGGCGAAGGAAAAATTCGCCCGTGCATGGCATATGAAATTGCATATTACTTCGTACCAGTGTAGTTTGGGTTTATTAGTAACTTGGTGTTTCTGTGTTCCAGGTTGGGCCACAGGTACCCTACCCACATCTGTATTGTCATATTCAGACTTCATCTCAAGGTCTGCTAACAAGGACAGCGTGATCACATTTGAAAAGGTTAGCTTCGTTCAAAATCTTTTAAACAATTTTTAGTTCAGCAAATTAGTTTAACAAATAATTAACTCTGAAGTGTAAATTATAGTGCTACTTAAACCCATGAATAACCCACTGGGCGTTAGCCCTAGTAAAGGGAAACAGGGAACCACACGAGGCAAAGAAAAAATCTTTTGACCTCGGTGGGAATCGAACCCACGACCTCCGGAATAGATCTACCGTTACTCTGCCGACTGAGCTACAAGGTCGCACAGAGAAAGTCGGGGACGATTTGTATGAATTCATACTAACGCCCAGTGGGTTATTCATGGGTTTAAGTAGCACTATAATTTACACTTCAGAGTTAATTCTCTGGTTCCACTATTTGTGTTCCCAGTGCTACGCGGCACAACATTCATATGTACCCTTGCTTTCTCTTCGCCGCGATTCACCATCTAAAATCGTCCCCGACTTTCTCTGTCCGACCTCGTAGCTCAGTCGGCAGAGTAACGGTAGATCTATTCCGGAGGTCGTGGGTTCGATTCTCACCGAGGTCAAAAGATTTTTTCTTTGCCTCGTGTGGTTCCCTGTTTCCCTTTACTAGGGCTAACGCCCAGTGGGTTATTCATGGGTTTAAGTAGCACTATAATTTACACTTCAGAGTTAATTCTCTGGTTCCACTATTTGTGTTCCCAGTGCTACGCGGCACAACATTCACATTAACAAATAATTAGTTTAGAGGCAGCGTGGTCGAGTGGTAATGGTGCTAAAACCTAAGGTTTAAGTCCCTGTTCACCTCATCACTAGCTGGAGTCGTTTTACTGTAGGTCTACTTGTAAATTGTTAACTGGTGTAGTCTTTTAATTTCCATTTCCATTTCCATTTTATTCTCCATTAACCACACAAAAAATCCATTCAGTTGAGATTTTTAAAAGTGTATTCGATTATTGGATTACCCATTACCCCTCTAGGGTAAACAATGTTATTACTAACACCACCCCAGACAGTGTTAGGTATTCTCGAATCTCGGGGTATGACTTGACAGAGACAGAGAGGTTTTCTGAAGGAGTTTGTTGAAACCCTCCTTTAACCTTGTGGTGACTTAATATTTTTTACTGAATTTCTTCCTTTGTTTCTCAAGGAAGAGACAACCAAAGAATGTCCAGTTATCATTATTGATGACTCTCTCTACGAGAACGAAGAGAAGTTCTATGTAACACTGATTTCACATCTTGGCAGCAGAATAAACAATGAAAGAAACTCCAGCGTTGTTGTCATAGCACCGGACGTAAAGGATGGTAAGATCACACACTACAATAATAGATTAAAAATTTTTTTAAGCCAGGCGTCGGGGCGCCAGAATGCATTTCCTTGTAAAGGAAGAGGATTTCAACTTATTAATGCATTGCTTTCCACCCCCGCCAATTCCGTTTCATATGATTGTTTGAAATCCGGTGACCCAATGCTTTCCAAAGTGGATCGAAATAACGGCAATCTACACACGGACATATCAGTAAATAAGTCAAAACATCAACCAAGTTTAGAAGCAACAGCGCTTTAGTGATCTCCCTTTATTCCGCGCCGCGTTCGACGCGGTTAGGGGTATTCAGAGGCGCACAGTCTCAACAGGCTAAAACCGAGCATACGCTTACAAAGAAAGGCGATTATCTTATGGCTTAGCGGGGTATGGAACGCTTCTGTCCCATGTCTGTCTGGAAAGATGATATTCAAATCAGCTTTACCATGAAAAACAAATCTGTAAGCCGACTGTATACAATACTTTTGAAGAAGTGACCCTTCGTTCTAATGACGTTCGTCTAATCGCCTTTTAGAGTTTGTTTAACCAAATTTTCTTTTTAAAATATTTTTCTAACGTCATCTTTTACGAGGGAACTAAAGATTTTCCATGATACTCTGATAGGGTTTTTGTGAAAAGCTTTGCCATTAAGAATGATTTGTTATTGTTTACCCAGAGCCAAAGATATTCTTCGATTACTCACATTACTATGTCGATGAGAATATCGGTAAGCTTGATGTCATTCTGAGGAGGACTGGAACCGACCTTTCCAAACCATCTTCTGTGTTCGCGAGATCGAGGCAGAATGATCCGATATCCGCACGAGGTTGGTAAACACTGACACATTCCTGACCAGTCCTTTCTGTACCCTAGGTAGTAAAATGAAAAAATAAGAAGACAAAACGCAAAGTGACAACTGTAGTTGTTTTAACCTCTCGTCATGTTTTTATCCCACGATTTTAAAATCTGAACAAGCTGCTCGCCAAATGAATCCTCCTAGAGTCTGATTAATAGGCAACTCAAACAGTTGTTAGCGAAACCTGAAAAACAAAATCAATGGTAATTCAATCAATGAAGTGAATGAAAGTAATTACAGTTGTCGGACTTAGGCTAAAAAAATTGCCCATTTTCGTTTCAGATTCAATTGTTATTGCAGTGTTATCTCTTCACCCCAGGCTTCTCTCTTCTTCGCAAGTGAGTACAAAGTACACTCAGGCCAATACTTGGGCCTGGGAAAGGTTCAGTGACGTCATCAATTTTCTGCCAAAACGAATGAAACTGGAAAAGACCTTTTTGAGTACCAGGCCCCTTGTAATCTGCGCAATATTTATCATGACTGACGCTTTTATTTTGCAGCCAGTGAAGACTATATCCCCCTCATCCAAATGGTTTACTTTCCACCTTTCTCGAGCATCAGATAGTGCAAGTAACCATCCGTGACGATCCAGGCCTGCCGAGGGTAGGGGGTTGGAGCAATTTGAACTCGTACTTAGGACTCCCATTAACACGGGGATCGGAGAGACAAGCAAAGTTGTCATTACTATCGACGACAGAGTGTTGGATTGTGAGTTTTGTTTGATACTGTTCGCTGTAAGTGTAGAGAGTAAGGAGTGTAGCTAAAAATTCACTAACTAACTAAAAATTCATAAAAACAGCCTAAAAGGGGACTGGTTTCTTTCGATCCAGCCACAGAAGAGTGCGTGCCAAAGTTCAAAACGACAAGTTTTGTTGCCTAAAAATTACCTTCAATTTCCAGAACTTGCTCCTAGGACTTGCTGCATAATATGTTAAAAGACCCGGACCAAGAATGAACCAACTCGAATTTCTGCCCACTCACATTTTTCCACTTTATCTATTCTTTTCTGACTTCTTTCCTCCAGAGAGAGAAAAAAACAAATGTAACACTAACTTTATTTTAAGAAATGGCAAGAGGAAACTCTACCAACTTTGCGTTGGTTCTTAATGCAACTTGTTATCGACGTATCCAGTTTTAAATATCTCGTGTAATATGCACCGTGTAGTTTTGGTCCTTCATTGCTAAAACGCACCCTTTTCTAAGGAAATTTATAACACGTTTACGTCATGAACAATCTGTTATAATAAACCAATTCCGATATATTAAAATTCAGCTTAAAATAATAGACCTCAGTGCGAGGCTCTGGGGAATAAATACAGAGATTGTGGGGTTTATTCTCCAGAGCCGCGTGTTGAGGTATTCTGTGTCACGCTGAATTTTTAATAATTCATGGAAATTGGTCTATTGTACGGACACACTTTTGCTCATTATGTACATAGCTGATAGTAATTATTTTAAATGATGCATACCATCTTCTGGATCTGATATGGTCACGTGAGCTATCCTAGGTTGTCTCATGACACACATCTGAGGACTTGTTAACTCCACCTCTAAAGTTTCATTGCCTTCGTAATTGCCGTCATCTTGTACGTGCAACTTCCACTCTGCCCTACTCTGTCCGGACTAAACTGCACATGCGCAGGGCCCGCGAGCAAGAAATCCTGGCCTTGGGTAGCGGTAAGACCCTTAACGTTCATATGCACGGTAGAAGGGTCTCCTAGAAAGCCTCTCCTAACAATAACAAAGCGCGCGGCGCCGTCCGTTTCGCTCAGTTGGTATTTTTGGCGCTCGAACGAAACCCAGGCCCAAGTTAAAGAAAATCGTTGAAAGCGGAGCGTGTTTCCAGCAGGGTCGGAAACATCAAAATCAAAAGCATCATTTGTGGCATTGTGTCCGTTGTGAAGGACATACGAGATGTTCCCTGCGTCAATATCAGATTGAGTAAAGTTTGACACGCTTTTGTTACTGTTATATCTCCCTTGTCTTACAAGAATTCCGTTCACCGGCGGATAAGTAACAGTGTAAAGTAATTCAGAATTATTGCTATCCAGGTCTTCCACTCTTAACGCAGAGCTTCTTATTACAAGCCCAATCCTATTGTAAGGTAAAGTTTCAAGATTAGTGGCTCCCTGGTTAAGAACCAGCTGTGGAATTCGGTTGTCTACGGGTACAACAACCACGTGGATCTCACGTGGCTCGCGAACGAGGTTTTCAGTATCCGGGAACACGTAAAATTCGCTATGTGTTCCATCGCTGACTTTTACTTGGAAACTGTCCTTGTCCACGTCCGTGCCATCGTGAGCGTAAGAAATACGGTTGAGGTTTATGTCCTCTTGCGTGAACACACGCGAGGGCGTCCCGCTGTTTAGTAACCAACCATGCAGAGGAACGCGCGTGACTGTGTACACGAGATTTCCGGGTTGCGTGTCCTGATCTTCCGTGCGAAGCTCAAAAGGTGTGATTAACACGTTCTCGCCTTCGTTTACCACGAGTTTATTGTGGATTAACACAGGTTTTTTTGTTATCTATGTTAATGAGTGTCACCAAAAATGTTCTGACCACGCCATTCGTTCCATCTGAAACTTCAAAGTCAAAACTGTCCGCTGTAGCTTCGTCGCTGCTCGTGTGAATATAGACAATTTTGTTTCCCGCCAAATCAAGTTGAGTGAAGGAATCAAGCAGCACCCCCGGAAAATCTGAGTGCTCCAGGCGTCCCTTCTGCGGCTGCTTAACTAAGAAATACCGCAGCTTCTCATTGGCACTTCCAGCATCGCTGGCGCTCAAGAAATTTGTTGAGATAATGACGCGGGAGTCCTGGGCTAATCGCACACCTTTGTTGATCACTGTAGGATGAATCCTGTCCCCAGCGCTAACTTCCACATAAAAGTCTTGATTCAATCTCGTGTTTGTCCCATCAGATAGGTCGAATTTGATCATATCTCTCTCGCTGGGGATGTTGGCATCCTGTGAGTAAACAATACGTCTTTCATCAATGTCCCTTTGAGTAAATCTTTGCCATTGTGCCAAGACTTGAACAGAGCCATTAACATTTATCCGCCTGAGAAACCCTGCCCGCGGAGGACTGCGCACTACAAACATAATGTTCTCATCCGGGGAGTCCACATCCTGGGCTTTGAGATTGTTCGGCGTGATTGTCTTGCTTTCCCCAACAGACGCAATGCGCAGGCCTGTATTCACATACAGCGTAGGTTCTTCGTCATCTACAGGGGTTATAATCACGGGAATTGAACGAGTTGTGTTAAATTTGCCATCTGACACGCTTAGAGTGAAAGAATCACGAGTACTTTCACTTCCGTCATGTTGATATACGATTGAGGTGGACTTCTTGATCTGCGTCAGAGAGAACATGAATACTGGTTTCGTGGCACCCCTCCGCCTGTCTGTAATCATTCCGTGGCGAGGTGGCGTGACGACGAAGAACATCAACTCGTCAAGAGGCTTGTCATTGTCGACTGCATTCAGAACTGTCACGTCTATGAACTTCTCGTCTCCCTCGTCGACATAGAAATCGCGAGTGAAAATCTGAGGCTTCTCGTCATTTTGCGGGATAATATCAATATTGAGCAAGTATCTCGGTGAAGTGTTATTGCCATCTGAACACGAGAAAGCTACCCAGTCCATGGTCGGTTCACTGCCCTCATACACGTCCTGTACATAGCTAATCCGTCCAACTCGGATATCATCAATAGTGAAAGAAGTAACGCGTTTTCCAGCGTTACTTATCTCTGATCCTAAGATGGCGTGACATTTTCCAGGAAGCCCACTGTTGGCTGGACGTCGATACTGCATGTCACGTCACTGTCACGTGTGTCAGGATCAGTGATTGTTAACTGGCGTGACGTGAGTTTAGTCTTGCCGCCCTCCCGTACCACAAGCTGTTTGATTCTGCTCACCATGGGTGGCTGGCTGTCCACCGGTAGGATCATTGTAACTACATCAACAGCTACAAATATGGACAGAAAATAGAAACAGAAGATATACACCTTGAATAATGTGCTCTTTTCCTCTCAGAATAAAATAAAACAGCGGTATTTGGACAAAAAATCAGTATCAGGAGTGTCTTTTGACTTGCGAAAAGAAGAAAAGCCGAGAATTTTAAAGGAGCTCAGTCAGGTTAATTTGGGTGATTTTGGCTAGGTACAAAATTATCTTTAAATAAAAGTTAACCTGAAAATACTTCTTTACTAACATAGAAAAACAGTAAAGAGATAATAATATACCATAAGAGAAACAAGGATGGTTAACGATGGAGAAGCTGGACAGGTGTCGTGAATCCAAATTTAGGACATTTTTACGGATGTTTTTACGCCTACATATGTTATTCATCAGTCTTGGTCGCCTTTGCTGTTGTCAAGAATTAACCTCGTTCTAGATCCAGAACGCGATTGTGACGGGGCAAGGACTGCACTTGCTCGGGTAGAGAAGGGGAACCGAGAGTCAAAGCAGTTACTTCTACTTCTAACCAAGGTGTTTCTACTTTGCTTCCAACCTCGTTCCCAGGGTCCTCTCCTGAGGACCCTAAGAACGAGGGAACCTGGGAACCCATGTTCACACAAAACTGCCCAATCACTGGTGAACACGGTATTATTTTTGTGACACAATAGCTTACCATAGCAACACTATGACCTGCTAAATACATCCTTAATTTCAGTTTTAAACGCTTAATTTCAAAAACGGCACGGTGAGTTTTTTTTCTGATTATAGAATTTTAATAAGCAGGATAAGATGCAACTTTTGGCAAAGATTAAAAAAAATTATGTACATGGGGTTCAGAGCCACCTTAAATGTTCGAAAATTTAAGGTGGCTCTAAACCCCATGTGCA
>JAHPZR010046960.1:0-11686 GCA_019787425.1 Platygyra sinensis | reverse complement strand
TAAAATTCTATAATCAGAAAAAAAACTCACCGTGCCGTTTTTGAAATTAAGCGTTTAAAACTGAAATTAAGGATGTATTTAGCAGGTCATAGTGTTGCTATGGTAAGCTATTGTGTCACAAAAATAATACCGTGTTCACCAGTGATTGGGCAGTTTTGTGTGAACATGGGTTCCCAGGTTCCCTCGTTCTTAGGGTCCTCAGGAGAGGACCCTGGGAACGAGGTTGGAAGCAAAGTAGAAACACCTTGGTTAGAAGTAGAAGTAACTGCTTTGACTCTCGGTTCCCCTTCTCTACCCGAGCAAGTGCAGTCCTTGCCCCGTCACAATCGCGTTCTGGATCTAGAACGAGGTTAATTCTTGACAACAGCAAAGGCGACCAAGACTGATGAATAACATATGTAGGCGTAAAAACATCCGTAAAAATGTCCTAAATTTGGATTCACGACACCCTGTCCAGCTTCTCCATCGTTAACCATCCTTGTTTCTCTTATGGTATATTATTATCTCTTTACTGTTTTTCTATGTTAGTAAAGAAGTATTTTCAGGTTAACTTTTATTTAAAGATAATTTTGTACCTAGCCAAAATCACCCAAATTAACCTGACTGAGCTCCTTTAAAATTCTCGGCTTTTCTTCTTTTCGCAAGTCAAAAGACACTCCTGATACTGATTTTTTGTCCAAATACCGCTGTTTTATTTTATTCTGAGAGGAAAAGAGCACATTATTCAAGGTGTATATCTTCTGTTTCTATTTTCTGTCCATATTTGTAGCTGTTGATGTAGTTACAATGATCCTACCGGTGGACAGCCAGCCACCCATGGTGAGCAGAATCAAACAGCTTGTGGTACGGGAGGGCGGCAAGACTAAACTCACGTCACGCCAGTTAACAATCACTGATCCTGACACACGTGACAGTGACGTGACATGCAGTATCGACGTCCAGCCAACAGTGGGCTTCCTGGAAAATGTCACGCCATCTTTAGGATCAGAGATAAGTAACGCTGGAAAACGCGTTACTTCTTTCACTATTGATGATATCCGAGTTGGACGGATTAGCTATGTACAGGACGTGTATGAGGGCAGTGAACCGACCATGGACTGGGTAGCTTTCTCGTGTTCAGATGGCAATAACACTTCACCGAGATACTTGCTCAATATTGATATTATCCCGCAAAATGACGAGAAGCCTCAGATTTTCACTCGCGATTTCTATGTCGACGAGGGAGACGAGAAGTTCATAGACGTGACAGTTCTGAATGCAGTCGACAATGACAAGCCTCTTGACGAGTTGATGTTCTTCGTCGTCACGCCACCTCGCCACGGAATGATTACAGACAGGCGGAGGGGTGCCACGAAACCAGTATTCATGTTCTCTCTGACGCAGATCAAGAAGTCCACCTCAATCGTATATCAACATGACGGAAGTGAAAGTACTCGTGATTCTTTCACTCTAAGCGTGTCAGATGGCAAATTTAACACAACTCGTTCAATTCCCGTGATTATAACCCCTGTAGATGACGAAGAACCTACGCTGTATGTGAATACAGGCCTGCGCATTGCGTCTGTTGGGGAAAGCAAGACAATCACGCCGAACAATCTCAAAGCCCAGGATGTGGACTCCCCGGATGAGAACATTATGTTTGTAGTGCGCAGTCCTCCGCGGGCAGGGTTTCTCAGGCGGATAAATGTTAATGGCTCTGTTCAAGTCTTGGCACAATGGCAAAGATTTACTCAAAGGGACATTGATGAAAGACGTATTGTTTACTCACAGGATGCCAACATCCCCAGCGAGAGAGATATGATCAAATTCGACCTATCTGATGGGACAAACACGAGATTGAATCAAGACTTTTATGTGGAAGTTAGCGCTGGGGACAGGATTCATCCTACAGTGATCAACAAAGGTGTGCGATTAGCCCAGGACTCCCGCGTCATTATCTCAACAAATTTCTTGAGCGCCAGCGATGCTGGAAGTGCCAATGAGAAGCTGCGGTATTTCTTAGTTAAGCAGCCGCAGAAGGGACGCCTGGAGCACTCAGATTTTCCGGGGGTGCTGCTTGATTCCTTCACTCAACTTGATTTGGCGGGAAACAAAATTGTCTATATTCACACGAGCAGCGACGAAGCTACAGCGGACAGTTTTGACTTTGAAGTTTCAGATGGAACGAATGGCGTGGTCAGAACATTTTTGGTGACACTCATTAACATAGATAACAAAAAACCTGTGTTAATCCACAATAAACTCGTGGTAAACGAAGGCGAGAACGTGTTAATCACACCTTTTGAGCTTCGCACGGAAGATCAGGACACGCAACCCGGAAATCTCGTGTACACAGTCACGCGCGTTCCTCTGCATGGTTGGTTACTAAACAGCGGGACGCCCTCGCGTGTGTTCACGCAAGAGGACATAAACCTCAACCGTATTTCTTACGCTCACGATGGCACGGACGTGGACAAGGACAGTTTCCAAGTAAAAGTCAGCGATGGAACACATAGCGAATTTTACGTGTTCCCGGATACTGAAAACCTCGTTCGCGAGCCACGTGAGATCCACGTGGTTGTTGTACCCGTAGACAACCGAATTCCACAGCTGGTTCTTAACCAGGGAGCCACTAATCTTGAAACTTTACCTTACAATAGGATTGGGCTTGTAATAAGAAGCTCTGCGTTAAGAGTGGAAGACCTGGATAGCAATAATTCTGAATTACTTTACACTGTTACTTATCCGCCGGTGAACGGAATTCTTGTAAGACAAGGGAGATATAACAGTAACAAAAGCGTGTCAAACTTTACTCAATCTGATATTGACGCAGGGAACATCTCGTATGTCCTTCACAACGGACACAATGCCACAAATGATGCTTTTGATTTTGATGTTTCCGACCCTGCTGGAAACACGCTCCGCTTTCAACGATTTTCTTTAACTTGGGCCTGGGTTTCGTTCGAGCGCCAAAAATACCAACTGAGCGAAACGGACGGCGCCGCGCGCTTTGTTATTGTTAGGAGAGGCTTTCTAGGAGACCCTTCTACCGTGCATATGAACGTTAAGGGTCTTACCGCTACCCAAGGCCAGGATTTCTTGCTCGCGGGCCCTGCGCATGTGCAGTTTAGTCCGGACAGAGTAGGGCAGAGTGGAAGTTGCACGTACAAGATGACGGCAATTACGAAGGCAATGAAACTTTAGAGGTGGAGTTAACAAGTCCTCAGATGTGTGTCATGAGACAACCTAGGATAGCTCACGTGACCATATCAGATCCAGAAGATGGTATGCATCATTTAAAATAATTACTATCAGCTATGTACATAATGAGCAAAAGTGTGTCCGTACAATAGACCAATTTCCATGAATTATTAAAAATTCAGCGTGACACAGAATACCTCAACACGCGGCTCTGGAGAATAAACCCCACAATCTCTGTATTTATTCCCCAGAGCCTCGCACTGAGGTCTATTATTTTAAGCTGAATTTTAATATATCGGAATTGGTTTATTATAACAGATTGTTCATGACGTAAACGTGTTATAAATTTCCTTAGAAAAGGGTGCGTTTTAGCAATGAAGGACCAAAACTACACGGTGCATATTACACGAGATATTTAAAACTGGATACGTCGATAACAAGTTGCATTAAGAACCAACGCAAAGTTGGTAGAGTTTCCTCTTGCCATTTCTTAAAATAAAGTTAGTGTTACATTTGTTTTTTTCTCTCTCTGGAGGAAAGAAGTCAGAAAAGAATAGATAAAGTGGAAAAATGTGAGTGGGCAGAAATTCGAGTTGGTTTCATTCTTGGTCCGGGTCTTTTAACATATTATGCAGCAAGTCCTAGGAGTAAGTCTGGAAATTGAAGGTAATTTTTAGGCAACGAAACTTGTCGTTTTGAACTTTGGCACGCACTCTTCTATGGCTGGATCGAAAGAAACCAGCCCCCTTTTAGGCTGTTTTTATGAATTTTTAGTTAGTTAGTGAATTTTTAGCTACACTCCTTACTCTCTACACTTACAGCGAACAGTATCAAACAAAACTCACAATCCAACACTCTGTCGTCGATAGTAATGACAACTTTGCTTGTCTCTCCGATCCCCGTGTTAATGGGAGTCCTAAGTACGAGTTCAAATTGCTCCAACCCCTCTACCCTCGGAGGCCTGGATCGTCACGGATGGTTACTTGCACTATCTGATGCTCGGAGAAAGGTGGAAAGTAAACCATTTGGATGAGGGGGATATAGTCTTCACTGGCTGCAAAATAAAAGCGTCAGTCATGATAAATATTGCGCAGATTACAAGGGGCCTGGTACTCAAAAAGGTCTTTTCCAGTTCATTCGTTTTGGCAGAAAATTGATGACGTCACTGGAACCATTCCCAGGCCCAAGTATTAGCCTGAGTGTACTTTGTACTCACTTGCGAAGAAGAGAGAAGCCTGGGGTGAAGAGATAACACTGCAATAACAATTGAATCTGAACGAAAATGGGCAATATTTTTAGCCTAAGTCGACAACTGTAATTACTTTCATTCAGTTCATTGATTGAATTACCATTGATTTTGTTTTTCAGGTTTCGCTAACAACTGTTTGAGTTGCCTATTAATCAGACTCTAGGAGGATTCATTTGGCGAGCAGCTTGTTAAGATTTTAAAATCGTGGGATAAAAACATGACGAGAGGTTAAAACAACTACAGTTGTCACTTTGCGTTTTGTCTTCTTATTTTTTCATTTTACTACCTAGGGTACAGAAAGGACTGGTCAGGAATGTGTCAGTGTTTACCAACCTCGTGCGGATATCGGATCATTCTGCCTCGATCTCGCGAACACAGAAGATGGTTTGGAAAGGTCGGTTCCAGTCCTCCTCAGAATGACATCAAGCTTACCGATATTCTCATCGACATAGTAATGTGAGTAATCGAAGAATATCTTTGGCTCTGGGTAAACAATAACAAATCATTCTTAATGGCAAAGCTTTTCACAAAAAACCCTATCAGAGTATCATGGAAAATCTTTAGTTCCCTCGTAAAAGATGACGTTAGAAAAATATTTTAAAAAGAAAATTTGGTTAAACAAACTCTAAAAGGCGATTAGACGAACGTCATTAGAACGAAGGGTCACTTCTTCAAAAGTATTGTATACAGTCGGCTTACAGATTTGTTTTTCATGGTAAAGCTGATTTGAATATCATCTTTCCAGACAGACATGGGACAGAAGCGTTCCATACCCCGCTAAGCCATAAGATAATCGCCTTTCTTTGTAAGCGTATGCTCGGTTTTAGCCTGTTGAGACGTGCGCCTCTGAATACCCCTAACCGCGTCGAACGCGGCGCGGAATAAAAGGGAGATCAACTAAAGCGCTGTTGCTTCTAAACTTGGTTGATGTTTTGACTTATTTACTGATATGTCCGTGTGTAGATTGCCGTTATTTCGATCCACTTTGGAAAGCATTGGGTCACCGGATTTCAAACAATCATATGAAACGGAATTGGCGGGGGTGGAAAGCAATGCATTAATAAGTTGAAATCCTCTTCCTGTACAAGGAAATGCATTCGGGCGCCCCGACGCCTGGCTTTAAAAAAATTTTAATCTATTATTGTAGTGTGTGATCTTACCATCCTTTACGTCCGGTGCTATGACAACAACGCTGGAGTTTCTTTCATTGTTTATTCTGCTGCCAAGATGTGAAATCAGTGTTACATAGAACTTCTCTTCGTTCTCGTAGAGAGAGTCATCAATAATGATAACTGGACATTCTTTGGTTGTCTCTTCCTTGAGAAACAAAGGAAGAAATTCAGTAAGAAAATATGAAGTCACCACAAGGTTAAAGGAGGGTTTCAACAAACTCCTTCAGAAAACCTCTCTGTCTCTGTCAAGTCATACCCCGAGATTCGAGAATACCTAACACTGTCTGGGGTGGTGTTAGTAATAACATTGTTTACCCTAGAGGGGTAATGGGTAATCCAATAATCGAATACACTTTTAAAAATCTCAACTGAATGGATTTTTTGTGTGGTTAATGGAGAATAAAATGGAAATGGAAATGGAAATTAAAAGACTACACCAGTTAACAATTTACAAGTAGACCTACAGTAAAACGACTCCAGCTAGTGATGAGGTGAACAGGGACTTAAACCTTAGGTTTTAGCACCATTACCACTCGACCACGCTGCCTCTAAACTAATTATTTGTTAATGTGAATGTTGTGCCGCGTAGCACTGGGAACACAAATAGTGGAACCAGAGAATTAACTCTGAAGTGTAAATTATAGTGCTACTTAAACCCATGAATAACCCACTGGGCGTTAGCCCTAGTAAAGGGAAACAGGGAACCACACGAGGCAAAGAAAAAATCTTTTGACCTCGGTGAGAATCGAACCCACGACCTCCGGAATAGATCTACCGTTACTCTGCCGACTGAGCTACGAGGTCGGACAGAGAAAGTCGGGGACGATTTTAGATGGTGAATCGCGGCGAAGAGAAAGCAAGGGTACATATGAATGTTGTGCCGCGTAGCACTGGGAACACAAATAGTGGAACCAGAGAATTAACTCTGAAGTGTAAATTATAGTGCTACTTAAACCCATGAATAACCCACTGGGCGTTAGTATGAATTCATACAAATCGTCCCCGACTTTCTCTGTGCGACCTTGTAGCTCAGTCGGCAGAGTAACGGTAGATCTATTCCGGAGGTCGTGGGTTCGATTCCCACCGAGGTCAAAAGATTTTTTCTTTGCCTCGTGTGGTTCCCTGTTTCCCTTTACTAGGGCTAACGCCCAGTGGGTTATTCATGGGTTTAAGTAGCACTATAATTTACACTTCAGAGTTAATTATTTGTTAAACTAATTTGCTGAACTAAAAATTGTTTAAAAGATTTTGAACGAAGCTAACCTTTTCAAATGTGATCACGCTGTCCTTGTTAGCAGACCTTGAGATGAAGTCTGAATATGACAATACAGATGTGGGTAGGGTACCTGTGGCCCAACCTGGAACACAGAAACACCAAGTTACTAATAAACCCAAACTACACTGGTACGAAGTAATATGCAATTTCATATGCCATGCACGGGCGAATTTTCCTTCGCCGTTTGGCACAACTACAAAGTTACGGCTTCAAATTCTCATTAGTCATTGTAGTTTTGCTGTTCGTAGTGATTTGCTTTGTTATGAGTTGATTTAATAAGGTTTATGACAGTATTCGCAAAAAACCTTCAAACCCACCAATGAACTAAGAACTACGACCAAGAGCTATGGCTTATTTGATGTCAAAATTACTTTTAAATTGAAGAAGGGCACCTCAAAAAGGGGAAATATTATGAGGGACAACGAAATTAAAATTTAGTTAGGTCAAGTTTGTCAATTGTTAACCATCTGGATTCTCTTTTGCAACATGCGATTCATTTAGTCACGTAACGTTTTTGTCCGTAAAGCGTTGTGTGACAAAACTGAGCTTCGAAAAAATGAAGCGTGAACAGCAAACAGTCAACCTTATGACTGTCAAGTTAGCCAAGTGAAAGTGTCCACAGAACTGTCCATGGGCAGGGAAGGGGAAGCGCGGAAACTTGGATTGATCAGGATCTTTCAATCGTAAAACCAGTTTTGCATTGTTCAGTTCCGGTCATACCTTCCTCCTCGGCATGAGAGGTGGTCACGCAACTGACATACAATCGCTGGCTGGTATCTCCTGTTCGTCTCATAGGAATTTTCATTTCTCCAATGTCTTCTTCTACAACAAAGTGACTGCGCACAACTTCCACAGTTGGAACTGAAAATAATGATTAAAAATACAACAACAGAAAAAAAAACAGAGTGAACCAGTCAGGACGACTTTTAAGGTGAATATAACTCAAAACTTGCACGGCTCGGCCGTTTTTTTTAAAAGAATATTTGAAGTTTTAAGAAATGGCAAGAGGAAACTCTACCAACTTTGCGTTGGTTCTTAATGCAACTTGTTATCGACGTATCCAGTTTTAAATATCTCGTGTAATATGCACCGTGTAGTTTTGGTCCTTCATTGCTAAAACGCACCCTTTTCTAAGGAAATTTATAACACGTTTACGTCATGAACAATCTGTTATAATAAACCAATTCCGATATATTAAAATTCAGCTTAAAATAATAGACCTCAGTGCGAGGCTCTGGGGAATAAATACAGAGATTGTGGGGTTTATTCTCCAGAGCCGCGTGTTGAGGTATTCTGTGTCACGCTGAATTTTAAATAATTCATGGAAATTGGTCTATTGTACGGACACACTTTTGCTCATTATGTACATAGCTGATAGTAATTATTTTAAATGATGCATACCATCTTCTGGATCTGATATGGTCACGTGAGCTATCCTAGGTTGTCTCATGACACACATCTGAGGACTTGTTAACTCCACCTCTAAAGTTTCATTGCCTTCGTAATTGCCGTCATCTTGTACGTGCAACTTCCACTCTGCCCTACTCTGTCCGGACTAAACTGCACATGCGCAGGGCCCGCGAGCAAGAAATCCTGGCCTTGGGTAGCGGTAAGACCCTTAACGTTCATATGCACGGTAGAAGGGTCTCCTAGAAAGCCTCTCCTAACAATAACAAAGCGCGCGGCGCCGTCCGTTTCGCTCAGTTGGTATTTTTGGCGCTCGAACGAAACCCAGGCCCAAGTTAAAGAAAATCGTTGAAAGCGGAGCGTGTTTCCAGCAGGGTCGGAAACATCAAAATCAAAAGCATCATTTGTGGCATTGTGTCCGTTGTGAAGGACATACGAGATGTTCCCTGCGTCAATATCAGATTGAGTAAAGTTTGACACGCTTTTGTTACTGTTATATCTCCCTTGTCTTACAAGAATTCCGTTCACCGGCGGATAAGTAACAGTGTAAAGTAATTCAGAATTATTGCTATCCAGGTCTTCCACTCTTAACGCAGAGCTTCTTATTACAAGCCCAATCCTATTGTAAGGTAAAGTTTCAAGATTAGTGGCTCCCTGGTTAAGAACCAGCTGTGGAATTCGGTTGTCTACGGGTACAACAACCACGTGGATCTCACGTGGCTCGCGAACGAGGTTTTCAGTATCCGGGAACACGTAAAATTCGCTATGTGTTCCATCGCTGACTTTTACTTGGAAACTGTCCTTGTCCACGTCCGTGCCATCGTGAGCGTAAGAAATACGGTTGAGGTTTATGTCCTCTTGCGTGAACACACGCGAGGGCGTCCCGCTGTTTAGTAACCAACCATGCAGAGGAACGCGCGTGACTGTGTACACGAGATTTCCGGGTTGCGTGTCCTGATCTTCCGTGCGAAGCTCAAAAGGTGTGATTAACACGTTCTCGCCTTCGTTTACCACGAGTTTATTGTGGATTAACACAGGTTTTTTGTTATCTATGTTAATGAGTGTCACCAAAAATGTTCTGACCACGCCATTCGTTCCATCTGAAACTTCAAAGTCAAAACTGTCCGCTGTAGCTTCGTCGCTGCTCGTGTGAATATAGACAATTTTGTTTCCCGCCAAATCAAGTTGAGTGAAGGAATCAAGCAGCACCCCCGGAAAATCTGAGTGCTCCAGGCGTCCCTTCTGCGGCTGCTTAACTAAGAAATACCGCAGCTTCTCATTGGCACTTCCAGCATCGCTGGCGCTCAAGAAATTTGTTGAGATAATGACGCGGGAGTCCTGGGCTAATCGCACACCTTTGTTGATCACTGTAGGATGAATCCTGTCCCCAGCGCTAACTTCCACATAAAAGTCTTGATTCAATCTCGTGTTTGTCCCATCAGATAGGTCGAATTTGATCATATCTCTCTCGCTGGGGATGTTGGCATCCTGTGAGTAAACAATACGTCTTTCATCAATGTCCCTTTGAGTAAATCTTTGCCATTGTGCCAAGACTTGAACAGAGCCATTAACATTTATCCGCCTGAGAAACCCTGCCCGCGGAGGACTGCGCACTACAAACATAATGTTCTCATCCGGGGAGTCCACATCCTGGGCTTTGAGATTGTTCGGCGTGATTGTCTTGCTTTCCCCAACAGACGCAATGCGCAGGCCTGTATTCACATACAGCGTAGGTTCTTCGTCATCTACAGGGGTTATAATCACGGGAATTGAACGAGTTGTGTTAAATTTGCCATCTGACACGCTTAGAGTGAAAGAATCACGAGTACTTTCACTTCCGTCATGTTGATATACGATTGAGGTGGACTTCTTGATCTGCGTCAGAGAGAACATGAATACTGGTTTCGTGGCACCCCTCCGCCTGTCTGTAATCATTCCGTGGCGAGGTGGCGTGACGACGAAGAACATCAACTCGTCAAGAGGCTTGTCATTGTCGACTGCATTCAGAACTGTCACGTCTATGAACTTCTCGTCTCCCTCGTCGACATAGAAATCGCGAGTGAAAATCTGAGGCTTCTCGTCATTTTGCGGGATAATATCAATATTGAGCAAGTATCTCGGTGAAGTGTTATTGCCATCTGAACACGAGAAAGCTACCCAGTCCATGGTCGGTTCACTGCCCTCATACACGTCCTGTACATAGCTAATCCGTCCAACTCGGATATCATCAATAGTGAAAGAAGTAACGCGTTTTCCAGCGTTACTTATCTCTGATCCTAAAGATGGCGTGACATTTTCCAGGAAGCCCACTGTTGGCTGGACGTCGATACTGCATGTCACGTCACTGTCACGTGTGTCAGGATCAGTGATTGTTAACTGGCGTGACGTGAGTTTAGTCTTGCCGCCCTCCCGTACCACAAGCTGTTTGATTCTGCTCACCATGGGTGGCTGGCTGTCCACCGGTAGGATCATTGTAACTACATCAACAGCTACAAATATGGACAGAAAATAGAACAGAAGATATACACCTTGAATAATGTGCTCTTTTCCTCTCAGAATAAAATAAAACAGCGGTATTTGGACAAAAAATCAGTATCAGGAGTGTCTTTTGACTTGCGAAAAGAAGAAAAGCCGAGAATTTTAAAGGAGCTCAGTCAGGTTAATTTGGGTGATTTTGGCTAGGTACAAAATTATCTTTAAATAAAAGTTAACCTGAAAATACTTCTTTACTAACATAGAAAAACAGTAAAGAGATAATAATATACCATAAGAGAAACAAGGATGGTTAACGATGGAGAAGCTGGACAGGGTGTCGTGAATCCAAATTTAGGACATTTTTACGGATGTTTTTACGCCTACATATGTTATTCATCAGTCTTGGTCGCCTTTGCTGTTGTCAAGAATTAACCTCGTTCTAGATCCAGAACGCGATTGTGACGGGGCAAGGACTGCACTTGCTCGGGTAGAGAAGGGGAACCGAGAGTCAAAGCAGTTACTTCTACTTCTAACCAAGGTGTTTCTACTTTGCTTCCAACCTCGTTCCCAGGGTCCTCTCCTGAGGACCCTAAGAACGAGGGAACCTGGGAACCCATGTTCACACAAAACTGCCCAATCACTGGTGAACACGGTATTATTTTTGTGACACAATAGCTTACCATAGCAACACTATGACCTGCTAAATACATCCTTAATTTCAGTTTTAAACGCTTAATTTCAAAAACGGCACGGTGAGTTTTTTTTCTGATTATAGAATTTTAATAAGCAGGATAAGATGCAACTTTTGGCAAAGATTAAAAAAAAATTATGTACATGGGGTTCAGAGCCACCTTAAATGTTCGAAAATTTAAGGTGGCTCTAAACCCCATGTGCAGACTTTTTTTATACTTTGTGGCCAAAAGTTGC
>JAHPZR010046959.1:0-11732 GCA_019787425.1 Platygyra sinensis | reverse complement strand
CTTTTGTTACTGTTATATCTCCCTTGTCTTACAAGAATTCCGTTCACCGGCGGATAAGTAACAGTGTAAAGTAATTCAGAATTATTGCTATCCAGGTCTTCCACTCTTAACGCAGAGCTTCTTATTACAAGCCCAATCCTATTGTAAGGTAAAGTTTCAAGATTAGTGGCTCCCTGGTTAAGAACCAGCTGTGGAATTCGGTTGTCTACGGGTACAACAACCACGTGGATCTCACGTGGCTCGCGAACGAGGTTTTCAGTATCCGGGAACACGTAAAATTCGCTATGTGTTCCATCGCTGACTTTTACTTGGAAACTGTCCTTGTCCACGTCCGTGCCATCGTGAGCGTAAGAAATACGGTTGAGGTTTATGTCCTCTTGCGTGAACACACGCGAGGGCGTCCCGCTGTTTAGTAACCAACCATGCAGAGGAACGCGCGTGACTGTGTACACGAGATTTCCGGGTTGCGTGTCCTGATCTTCCGTGCGAAGCTCAAAAGGTGTGATTAACACGTTCTCGCCTTCGTTTACCACGAGTTTATTGTGGATTAACACAGGTTTTTTGTTATCTATGTTAATGAGTGTCACCAAAAATGTTCTGACCACGCCATTCGTTCCATCTGAAACTTCAAAGTCAAAACTGTCCGCTGTAGCTTCGTCGCTGCTCGTGTGAATATAGACAATTTTGTTTCCCGCCAAATCAAGTTGAGTGAAGGAATCAAGCAGCACCCCCGGAAAATCTGAGTGCTCCAGGCGTCCCTTCTGCGGCTGCTTAACTAAGAAATACCGCAGCTTCTCATTGGCACTTCCAGCATCGCTGGCGCTCAAGAAATTTGTTGAGATAATGACGCGGGAGTCCTGGGCTAATCGCACACCTTTGTTGATCACTGTAGGATGAATCCTGTCCCCAGCGCTAACTTCCACATAAAAGTCTTGATTCAATCTCGTGTTTGTCCCATCAGATAGGTCGAATTTGATCATATCTCTCTCGCTGGGGATGTTGGCATCCTGTGAGTAAACAATACGTCTTTCATCAATGTCCCTTTGAGTAAATCTTTGCCATTGTGCCAAGACTTGAACAGAGCCATTAACATTTATCCGCCTGAGAAACCCTGCCCGCGGAGGACTGCGCACTACAAACATAATGTTCTCATCCGGGGAGTCCACATCCTGGGCTTTGAGATTGTTCGGCGTGATTGTCTTGCTTTCCCCAACAGACGCAATGCGCAGGCCTGTATTCACATACAGCGTAGGTTCTTCGTCATCTACAGGGGTTATAATCACGGGAATTGAACGAGTTGTGTTAAATTTGCCATCTGACACGCTTAGAGTGAAAGAATCACGAGTACTTTCACTTCCGTCATGTTGATATACGATTGAGGTGGACTTCTTGATCTGCGTCAGAGAGAACATGAATACTGGTTTCGTGGCACCCCTCCGCCTGTCTGTAATCATTCCGTGGCGAGGTGGCGTGACGACGAAGAACATCAACTCGTCAAGAGGCTTGTCATTGTCGACTGCATTCAGAACTGTCACGTCTATGAACTTCTCGTCTCCCTCGTCGACATAGAAATCGCGAGTGAAAATCTGAGGCTTCTCGTCATTTTGCGGGATAATATCAATATTGAGCAAGTATCTCGGTGAAGTGTTATTGCCATCTGAACACGAGAAAGCTACCCAGTCCATGGTCGGTTCACTGCCCTCATACACGTCCTGTACATAGCTAATCCGTCCAACTCGGATATCATCAATAGTGAAAGAAGTAACGCGTTTTCCAGCGTTACTTATCTCTGATCCTAAAGATGGCGTGACATTTTCCAGGAAGCCCACTGTTGGCTGGACGTCGATACTGCATGTCACGTCACTGTCACGTGTGTCAGGATCAGTGATTGTTAACTGGCGTGACGTGAGTTTAGTCTTGCCGCCCTCCCGTACCACAAGCTGTTTGATTCTGCTCACCATGGGTGGCTGGCTGTCCACCGGTAGGATCATTGTAACTACATCAACAGCTACAAATATGGACAGAAAATAGAACAGAAGATATACACCTTGAATAATGTGCTCTTTTCCTCTCAGAATAAAATAAAACAGCGGTATTTGGACAAAAAATCAGTATCAGGAGTGTCTTTTGACTTGCGAAAAGAAGAAAAGCCGAGAATTTTAAAGGAGCTCAGTCAGGTTAATTTGGGTGATTTTGGCTAGGTACAAAATTATCTTTAAATAAAAGTTAACCTGAAAATACTTCTTTACTAACATAGAAAAACAGTAAAGAGATAATAATATACCATAAGAGAAACAAGGATGGTTAACGATGGAGAAGCTGGACAGGGTGTCGTGAATCCAAATTTAGGACATTTTTACGGATGTTTTTACGCCTACATATGTTATTCATCAGTCTTGGTCGCCTTTGCTGTTGTCAAGAATTAACCTCGTTCTAGATCCAGAACGCGATTGTGACGGGGCAAGGACTGCACTTGCTCGGGTAGAGAAGGGGAACCGAGAGTCAAAGCAGTTACTTCTACTTCTAACCAAGGTGTTTCTACTTTGCTTCCAACCTCGTTCCCAGGGTCCTCTCCTGAGGACCCTAAGAACGAGGGAACCTGGGAACCCATGTTCACACAAAACTGCCCAATCACTGGTGAACACGGTATTATTTTTGTGACACAATAGCTTACCATAGCAACACTATGACCTGCTAAATACATCCTTAATTTCAGTTTTAAACGCTTAATTTCAAAAACGGCACGGTGAGTTTTTTTTCTGATTATAGAATTTTAATAAGCAGGATAAGATGCAACTTTTGGCAAAGATTAAAAAAAATTATGTACATGGGGTTCAGAGCCACCTTAAATGTTCGAAAATTTAAGGTGGCTCTAAACCCCATGTGCAGACTTTTTTTATACTTTGTGGCCAAAAGTTGCATCTTAACCTGGTTATCAAAATTCTATAATAAGAAGAAATTTCACCGGAATGAATTTCTCTTGGAATGTGCTGGAAACTGTTTTGAGCCATCTTAAAGTGAATTACATGTAATTGTGCGGGGGATTTAGCCCACAGGGCAAATCTTCAAAACAGTGACACCTTCAGATAGATACCTTCATATCTTCTTCCTTCTCGAATCCAGGTCTCCGTGTCATTTAATAGCGTCATATTGAAACGATCCACGTCTCCATGGAGTCCAGTCTCCCTACCAATATGCTCGTAAACGATCAGCCCTGCTTCCAAGTCCTGGACACTAAACTCATAGCTCATCTTGCCATCGCGTAATATCCTCCCCACCCGGGGTGGGCTAGCGATACGTAGTATGATCTCTGTGTCACGTGGGGTCTGAGAAGTCGTGTGGATTTTAATGGCTTTTCGAGAGTGTTCTTTCACTGTGACTGTCATGTTGTACACGTGATAAGTCAAGTTTTCATGTTCTGGAATAATTGCTGAAAGGAAGGAAAAGAACTCTTAATTCATTCATCAATCTTTCCGTTGACACCTCAGTGAAAAAGCGTGGGTTTGTAACGAGACAGCTTAGGTGAACTAGGTATAACACGCTCGAGAACAAAGGCATTTTTCGCAAATGTCTCTTTTTCTCTTCGGATGCATTTAGAACAGCTAGAACGGTTAGAGAAGGAAAAGCATCCCTCGTGATTTTCATTTATTTTTTACTTTAATCACTCATCGCGCGCAACATAAGACGATCCTCTGCCTCAGCTACATATTCCAAGTGACGTATTATCATTTTAATTCAAATTGAAATGTTGGCCACCGCAATTGGCATCTGTCCCCCCAGATAAGGTCAATACGATAAAGCACTAATTGACTGACTTGACGAGCTGGCGAGATATCACCTGCTCTTCTGCTACAGACACCACATAGTACAGACCTCCAAAGATGACAAAGATTCCTACGTCTGGCTTGATCAGCAAAACTATTAAATTAAAACCATTAATTTATTCTGAGCTAATTTGTTAAGAACGGAATCACAAGGACGATGGTGCGACATAACACGTTTTTTTAATTGCGGCATAAGCAGATTACAGGATACTTCTGCCTGTGCAAATACAACGTAGAATCTTCTTATCTTGTTCTTTCAACGCCGCAGGATTAAAACCTTTCCAGTTTCCAGAGCTAGGCAGTTCACTGACGAACACGTTCAGCGAGTCAGCGTGTACTGTCCATCGATCACAAGTGTTAACGATAAGTACAACTTAATCCAATTTACGAAACAAAAGATGTCGTCATTTCAGCGAAACTCTTATTCAATCTTCAACAAGATTTAACTAAAAAGTCACGGAAATTTATTCTCGGCGCTGCGCAGAAACGAATTTGGCTGAACAATTGTAATATAATGACATTTGCCTTTGCTGGTTGCCAGCGAGACAAAAGACAAATAAAACATAAAGTCAACTGTTTATTTTTCGAACGATATTAGCTCATTGCACGAGTCTGTTTAATTCGTTTATTTTGGATTTAAAGTTAGAGCTCCATTGAAAAATCTTCAACAAGTTTTGGCGCGAAAACAAACATTGTTTGCTGAGGGAATGTAACTGAGCTATAGTTGGCAGTGTTCCATTTTTTCTTTCTTAATTTTCGAGATCTCACTTTTGAATTAACTTTGTTTATTTAAAAGACGAGGAGTGCGGTGTTAATTAACATGTAAACATATTTGCTGCATGATTTAATCGCCTTGCAATAGAATGTTGATCAAGTCATAGCAAGAGTCATCGTAATGAAAAATACAAACACACGCCCCTTAATTAATTGTTCTCCATTTTTCGCTGAAAGTTTTGAACAAGTCTCCGCATATCTGAGTTGTCTCTCTTTCCAGTCCTCGTGGGCTTATTACTCAGTTTTGTGACTTTTTGTTCAGTTTTAAGATGTTCACAAAGCATTTTCCGTTTTTGCACTTTGCAAATTGAGTACTTTCTCTGCTGCCCTCAGGCTGTGATTTATCGTAACATCGCTTCTTAACAGATTTCTCTTTCGTATCTCTTTGAACCTTCTGTGCAAGAGTAATCTACAAACAAGGCCGCGTGTTAACCTCACACGTAGGAACAGAAAAGAGGTTTAGACTACTACTTTGGCCAAAGAAGAAGTTGTCGGATTTCGACGCTTAATTCCTCTGTCTGTGTTCACATCATGCTGAGTTTGTTTTGATTGGAAATTAACTACGATTGTTTTCGGCAGCATCACGAAAGTTAAACGCCCGTTGAATTTAATAAAAAAAACAACAGTTAAGTCTGTCTAATGGTGCGTTGTTTCTTACATAATCGTAAAAAGAACTCGGATATACTGAAATGTTGTTATTGTGAATCTCACAGCAACAAGCGAAGTTACGTAAGAGCAAATGCTCTCAACGTCCCATCTTTATATAACGATGGGCCATGGGACTGGAAAAACATGTTCGCTATGGTTTCATTATACTGGGGTTCTTTTCCATATAGTTTATTATTACTGGGGCGAAGAATGTCGTTTGGTTAACCGAGGAGTCGCTAAACAGAGGTTCGTTAAATCGAGGTTCCACTGTATATAGGTTGAAATATATTAATATTTTGATGTAGTTCCAGACTTCAAATAATACTCATCGCTTTATTTGCTACAGCTCTCAAGTGTTTCGTATGGCCAAGAGCAGCCACACTCATCAGGCAAAATTAGCGAATGACCGTTAACTGACAATGCTGGCGATATAAAACAAATACAAATGTGTGCGCGTGCCAGTAGTTAGCGCGCGCCGTTGGAATATACATACACTCACCGTAAATCACAAAGTAGAAAAACCCACCCAATTAAGCCCCTCGCGATTTTTCTCAGAAAAAATGATTGTTGCAGTTTTCATCACGAATCGATATTTTGTCTTGATACAGTGTAATAAAGACAATTTCCTGCAAATGAAAATACCCCACGGACTTCAGTTTCCGCGATGTGGGACTTGAGTGAATGTCTTCACCGAGTGCTGGTCGCGATTTGCCGCGCGCAATCCCTGAAAAGTCTTTCCCTCATCGAATTTAAGATACCATGAACACTTTGGTTGAAACTGGATGACAGAAATACTCCAGAAATGAGCATAACATGTACCAAAGAACTGAAACAAGTTTTAAGACAGAAAAATCTTGAGGCGGAAATGTAACTCCAATTTCTAAGACTGCCTGTGGTTTTGATTTACACCTGTAAACTCATTATACGCGTGCTCAAGCTTAGGTCTTTGTATATCTAATGATTAAAAGGCCAAGTATTGTTTCGTTTTATCCGGAAGTTCGACAGCCGCCAGAAACTTCGATGTTGCAGTTTAGCAAAGGAAGTACGTAAGCTAACCAAAACACATGAAAACAGTTCCAAATAAAGTATCACACAAGTTTTTGGTTACATAACTGAACTGCTTTCAGAAGATTCCGAAACTCGAAATATTTGCTGACTTCAAAACCTTTCTTTAAATTTAAGCTGTGAGAATCTGACAGTATATCCAAGCAGTGCGTCTATAACTTGTTCCATACCTTACTTGTTGTCCATACTGTTTTGTTCAGTTATCTATGAACTTTATTTAGTGTTTTTATTTTTCCCTTATTTTGTCTCCTTACATCCCCGCCCCCCCCCCCCCCCCCCTTAAGCTTTACTGCCAACCAACTTCTTTTTATAAATACTATTTAATTTCACCTGATTCCTGTTTCAATTATCTTTTTTTTATGACTAAGAGTTTTGCTATTTTGGTAACAAAGCGTGTGTGTGTTGTTGTTTGACTCTCTGAAAAGCTCAGAGGGAAATATCGTTTTCTTTTTCCGTTCGGTCACTATTCGTCACATTTATATCAATTACTGAAACCCACCTATTTCCAAGAGGAAATTGGTCCTGTGGATTCCATCATCAACTGCCAATCCCAGCTCATCACTAGCCTCGCCCTTGGTCACGTGCTGATACCGCATCCGGGAAGTCGCAATATCCGGGACACTGAAGGTATCAAGATACTGCATTTCCAGTTCGTCCTTGAGGAGCACGCCATACCGTGGTACAGCGGTCACAGTGAAAGTGACTTCCTCGTCGTTTGTGTCTTCATCAAATACTTTCAATTGTTCATTTCCAATATTCGCGTGACTTAGCTCTGTAACTTCTAAAGGCTGAACCACCGCACGAGGAGCTTGGTTGTTGACTGGCTTCAGAACAACACGGAACAATTGATTTCTGATCGTATTACCTGCTAGGTCAGATACGGAAAACTCGAACTGGGCGTATCTAGTTCTGGTGCCAAGTTCTATGTCTGGAGACTTGAAACTTATTTTCTTGTGTCGCACTTGAAGCTGAGTGAAACGCGACACTTTCATTTTCATATCTGAATGGAGGATTTTCCCCGCTATCTCGGTGATGTTGTTATTTTCGTCTATAAAGTGTGGTTCTTTTGTAATAAAATACATAAGTTCCTCGTCCGAGGAATCTTTATCCGTGTAGTGAAGTACATCCTCGCTAAGATCCACCACCCCATACTCGTCAGCGGTTACTTTCAGTGGACATCTGGGAAACAGAGATGGTGGTAGATCGTCAACTCGACGGATGGTAACCTGGAAAGTTTTTATAGGCGATACGTTAGGGTTGTCAGCTTGGTCGAACATGACAAAAGCTATTTTATCGCTAAAAATCTCTCCGCCGAGATGTCGATAATAGAGCCTCCTGTTAATAATATCAGCCTGCGAGAACTGAGTGACATTCTGTTCATAGAGACCATCTTCTTGTAAAACCCAGTTTTCGCCACGTTCGGGGGGGTTTCTCATTCGCAAACACAGAACACCGACATTGTTTTCTTGAAACAGTGAAGAACCTGAATTATCTTCGAAGTTTGGAAAGCTAATGACCTTAAATTGAATTTTGCTGTCCTCAGAATCAATGTCAGTCGCACTGAGCATGTACTGGTCGACCAATGCAATATCTCCTTCGTCCAGTGTTAGGCCAGTGTTGTGCATCAGCAGTGGAGCTGTATCATCCACAGGACCGATAGTGATTGGAAACAAGAACTTTATATCGTGTTTGCCATCGCTCAATCGAAATATGATGTTATCACTGTACGTATCCGAGTTGTCATGGTGATATGTTATCACAGGTATTTCCAAATCAGTTGCCATGAAAGTATCGATTTTGTGTTCCATAATTCTGAGCTCGCCGTGCCTCAGACCGCCAATCACTTGAAGCCGCACATCATTGAAGTTATCTTTATCAGCGATGGCCAGATTGGATTTTTCAGTAATCGCACGTGATTGACCTTCAAACAAGCTGAGGCCAGCGTTTTTCGTCACCATAGGAGCCTCGTTATTTGTTGGTTTCACCATGATCAGGAGCGTAATTTGTTCAGATTTCGCGCCTTCTGTGTCCACGGCCTCCAAAAGAACTTGAAACATGCGCAGTTCGCTCTCCTCAGTGGCAGGCGGCCTGTAAGCGATTTTAAACTGTTCGATATCTCTCTGATAGAAAGCTGTCAGCGGTTGATAAGGGTCATCCGTGTTGACCAAGGAACCCTCTCCGGGCTGTAATGCTTGAGTGATATTAAAAATTATCTCGCGTGCATCGGTTTCCGTGTCAGAGGCGGCAAGGATGTCAGAAGTTATCGGCGCAAACGTGTATTGATTGACTTCTACGGTATTGGAAACTTGAAAAGAAGCCACTGGCCGTTGATTCGATCTAGCCTCCAAAATACGCACAATTATTTGAAAGTATTCCCTCTCCATTCGATGAGTGTTTTGATCGATAAGCTCCACGACTAAGGGAATAAAATCCCGATTAGAAGATGAAAGCTTTTTATGTTGATAGCGAATATCGGAGCGTAAAAATTCGCCACACTCGTACTGTGCCGAGTTGCTTTCCTTCTTTGTCGCGTTCACCAGTTGACCGTATCGCGGGATTATCCCGTTGTTGAAGTCCAGAATTGTCACGGAGCATCTTTTGTTTGGGTCATCTTTGAACGCAAGTACGTCGCTGTTTATGCTTGTGGATATGCCCCCGAGTTCAACTACGGTGATGGGAAGGTTTTTGGTGACGATTTCCATGTCCGTGAACGAAACTGTCACCTGAAGATTGAGTGGTATTAAACGAGTCTGTGCGTCCGTGTCTGCGCGGATTTGAAGCTTGACGAAGTCCTGCATGAAAAACATAGACCCCAAGTGTGAGTATTGGACGTCGCCCAGAGAGAAATCACACGGGAATACGTCTGGCACCAAGAAACCAACTCTCTGTGACAAAGGATCATTGCGCAATACAGACACCTTACAAACGGCTCCTTCGGGAAAGGTGATTCTGAGATCGCGCATCGGATCAAGGAACACAGACCGTCCAAGTTCTACAGCGATCGGCGATAACTTGGCCACTCGGAGAAATCCATGGCAAGAAAATACAAACTGGAGGAGGCAGACGGCACGCAACAGGCCGAATAGTCCGTGCATTGTTTCAAATCCTCTGAGATGCTGTGACTTTACTGAGACTTGGTACAAATGACCCGTTTCGCACCCGCGAAAGCCTGCTTCTCGTTTGCTCTGCAACGACTCTATCGAGGTGTTTTCTTCACGAGGTTAATGATGTTACCGGAAACCGACGCGAACAAAAGTTTATTATATCTATACATCAGCGCTCAAAAAGATTCAATTTACACCTTTATCTGGCCGACCACAAATTGACACCGCTATTCGCTCTGTACTGCTTGTGTACGATATTTGAAAATATTATGCAAACTCGCTCAGACCACCTGGTTGGGGAATTTGGCAGACCCACGCTTCAAGGAAGCTCGCAGAGCTGTTATACCAACTGAATTCGGCTTACTGAACGGAAATGCTCTCGGGAAATATTAGATTCTAACCGAGGTTAACTGATGTCTGGCAAAATTAACTGTCACGCTCTTATTAGCATTAGGGTTTGTGGAACGAGTTTCCTTTTCTTATTGTATTCACGCCGTGATAGCAACAAACAAGCCAGTCAATTAGGCGACCATCAAATCCCCCTGATTCCTGAAATTTCTATTTTTTTCTTCGGCGCCAACACATGCTGCTAAAAATTAGAAACATCTGCTAAGGCGCTTGAAGAGTTACGAAGCATAAGTCGCTTAAGCTCAGCTTATAAACACAATAAAAATAATATGATATTTTTCCATTGTTTTCCCTGGCTTTGTGTTGTTGTCAAGCACAGGAAAACCCTCCCGTATATTAGGTAATTAAATTTTCGTCTCGCGCGAGGCAACGATTCCAAAGTGGTAACGGATTTACACTTGGCTGCCTGTATTTGTTTATCTTGACGTGGAAAACGCTGACTAAATTTTCGCATCTTTCTTTCATTATCACCGCTGGAAACCAACATTTTGAACACCTTTAAAAGAACCAAATCTCCCTGGGTTGTACTGTAACAAAGAAAGGCTGGAAACGCCCGCTATAACCACAATTTTTCATTTTCTAAAACGTGGTTGCATGCCACTTTGGCCAAAGTGTGACTTGTTTCTCGTACTTTCTCTCTTGTTATATACTGAAGTTCAATCTGCGTCATTTCTTCATGGATTTCGCCCAGACAAGCTCATTAACACTGAAGATTAGTTGAAATAAGATTTGTAGTCATATACAGGCGAGTATTTCATCTTGTTAAAGTTGATAACAATGTGCGACTCAGTTTTAAGATTTGATACGAAAGAGAGAACGTTTCAACAGGCTCGGATAGGTGAAGACAGTCCGGGTGCAACTTTGGGGAAAATGGTTCAAATTTTACCGTAAAAATCCAGAGGTTTTAAAGAAGACTAGATCTTCGAATATTCAGAAGGTTCCCGTGGAGAAAGCCAATTATTTGCATGCTGGGTTCCTCGCGAAAACATTTGCACGATTCTGAAGATTACATCATAACTTACATTGTAACTATTATAAAAAGATCAGTTACCAAAAAAATGTTTGATTTTGATCTTCTATGGAGCTCGCTGTCCATTTTCTATTTAATGCGTAGTTCTTTTTCAATCAATGAACCAGAGACTTCGTGGATAAAATGATGGTTTCGCATTCGATAGAGAGACTGTTTTGTATCATCTGTTACATTAAAAATATTTCTTCTAAAAATGCTCTGCGTTGACATCCATCCCACATGACAAATGCCATTGGGTAAGAACTTCAGGCAAGGGTCCTAGGAAGCACGCCATGCATCTGACGACCTTGTTAGTGCTGTTACCAAAACACTCCTCGTGACAATAACAAGGAAGGTAAGCTCATAATATGTGCTTTACTGAAAAGACCTGCTAGGTCTTAATAACATGCTTTTGTCGGACATCGATCGAACACATCTTAATGAATTGGCTAATTGGGCTGAGAATTGCGAGATTTTAAAGTGAAAACAGACATAAATGTCACAGATCTGCTAGCTATCTCCTCTGGCGAAGGCGTTGTCAGGAATTTAAGACAGTCTTAAAATGACTCTAGATTCTATCCATCCACGGTATCCTTGTATGATAAATTGCTCGATAAGTGTCGATCAGTGGAGAAGGCAGGGTCAAAAGAGGTGTATACTAAAACTTGCCCAGGAATGAAAATCAGAAATTTTATCCCATTTCATCGAGTGGGCGGGGATTTGGATATGTTTCCACTAATTCGCTGGACACAAGTCCGACCCTTGAAACTGACCGATAACTAAGCAAACAGCATCAACTACTAAGTACCAGTTCGAAAAAGATTTAGCTGTTTACAAAAGTTACAAAGAACAGGAAAACGTTGGATTGCGTGTCCGTTGAACAGTAAAGCCTTAACCTTT
>JAHPZR010046955.1:22500-34700 GCA_019787425.1 Platygyra sinensis | reverse complement strand
GCCACGAATGCAAGTGAGGCTGGAGGTGACCTTGCTTTGATACAGACCTCTCAGCTTTTCTCATGTAAATGCAAACTAGTTAGCATAAGAACAACTTGATTTGCACAATAAAAGCAGTGAGGTCTGTATCAAAACAAGGTCAACTCCAGCCTCGCTGCCATTCAGAGGACAGGTCACTAAGCCAACAACTGTAAAATGGTCTATTGCTTGTTTAAGGTAATTCCCCTGAAATAAAACTGACAATAGATTTTCGGTCAAACTTTGCCCACTGAATATTTATCATATGAGAACTTCAATTTTGAAATAAAAAAGGGGGGTGCCCATACTCATTAAGGAGCACTGGGGCATTGAAAATGACCCATTTTGGCATTATTTAACGCTTATTACAAGAATGCATTTCCAGTAATAATTGTAAATTTTTGTGACCGAGACTCATGAGAACATGAGTCAATGCGTTGTATCGGACACAAATAAACTTTTTAAGTTTGATTTAGTCAGAAAGCTGAATCCTTGATTAAAATTTCAACCAAATTTCTTGAAATGGTTACCATAGGGCAAAATAGAAAAGACCACAGTTTACTTGCTATTTTCGCTATTTATTCAATTTTCAACAATAGAAATCAGATCAGTCTTTCCTCAAGCAAAGTTTATGATAACTTGATTACAATGACTCGAAAAAAACTGGGGTGCCCGTGCTCGTTGGTGAGCTATAGCCATTTTCAACTGAAAGAGCTTAATATCAAGGCAAATCCACCATGTTTTCAGTGTGCACGTGCATGAGAGCGCGCTAAATGACGGCATAAATTATGCGCAGAAAGGATGCGCAGTGCAATTGTGAGGAATAACCTTAAGGACGTTCGCGCCCATTGCTACTGCGCATCTCTAGTGCGCACGCTATTCATTGGTCACGGGTGTGCCACGTCATTTTCAAGCGCGCGCACGAATTCAAAAACTCAACAAAATATAGGGCTGATGACCTTTGCGTTAACTTTGAGTGCGAATATTTTTGTTGGATGCTCGGTGACCCCCACTTTTTTTTCGGCAGATCACTTCCTTTTCTGATTCTTTCCATTATACTAAAAAACAAAAAAAATCTGTACATGGGAAGTTTTAATTATTTCTCATATACTATTCAAATAGGGCCGAATTGGTACGTGGATACAGGTGTGCGTAACTTAGAAATTGCAATTTTTAAGGCTAATTCTAGCTGATTTAATGACATATGCAGCAAAGATCTATAAAATAGGCCTATATATGCTGTTTTAAGCACGCATAACTTAGATATGATTCTTCAACTTAAATATATGCCGATAGTAATGAATCCGGCCAGAATCGCCTCGAATGACTGGAAATCCTAGAAATGCTATGGTCCGGGCTGCGCCTTATCTTCAAAACGAGTTCGGTGACCCCCGATTTTTTTTACATTTTTAATCTAATCTTATCATTTTCTACCTGCAGTCAAAGTTTTAAAAAAATCTGTGCGTGGGAAAATTTGGGCGCGAACGTCCTTAAGTGTTATTTAAACAAGTATCAGTCTCCAAACCACAACACGTATGCATGTTCTGTACCAAGAATGTTGTCTCAAATGACTTATTCAACTGCAAGAAAAGCTACTAAAAGGGGGTCACTGTTTGTTAGTTCGCTGCATGTTGGTGATCCAGCGTCCTCCTAAACACTTATATGTTTGTGGGGTCATTATTTTAGAATGAGGAATATTGTTACACTTCTTTCGCCTGTTTATTTGTGTTGTTTGTGGGTCGTCGCGACCAGTCATGAACTGTCACCCTTGTTGGCAACCTGTTACAGATCGGGTGTCTTGGACATGTACGACTAAGTCAGAGATTAAGTGTGTTCAAAAGTGTAATTCCAGAAAATATGCATGCCTCCCCGACGGAAGGAATTTTTTTCAAAAAAACCCCCCACCCCTCTGGAAATTCCAATTAAGCTTCATACATTTCTTTAATTTTTGGCCTTACAGAACCCCTCAACCCCCCAGGGAAATTCCAGTCCCTTCTGTCCATACTCCGGAACTGCAAAATCTGGATAGGTGCAAAATAAGTGCAAAATAATCTTGCCATTGTATGGGAGTATTATGGGATATGCTGAGAGAGAGATGGTTGATATGGGTTCCTTGCAGGGGTGGGGTAGTGCTAGGGAATGAGCATGGTATGGTAGGGTAAGGTTGGAGAAAGTGGGTGGGTAGGTGGTATGCATGTTATTCTTTAGAGTCTCACAAAAAAAATGACACCAAAATGCGGTTTGAAAACATTTTAAGCCAAGCTAATAATCAGACCGTAACATGTTAAACAAGATTTTGCTCCTCAAAGGCAAAGGCCAGAAGTGTGATAATGGTATCAGATTCATGCATTTACAATGTTCAATGTACCCCTTGATCCCCCAGTTCCCACTACCCCACAAATATGGGTGCAAGGGACAAAATCCAAAGTTGGAACGTTTCTTTGAGTACAAAGTACACTGTGACCTAACAGGGAAAAAATACAAACTTGTAATTGCAAACATCATAGTCACAAGTTTGGCCAGCACATTGGTTTTCAAAGTGATTGACTCTGGAAATGTTAAATCCTGGCCTGGATATCTGCTTAACTTTGGCATGACGCGAAATCACCGCATTCATAACAACATGTTTCAGCATTTAAGTAACATTGTTTATATGCATAAGCTTACCCCTAATGTGTACATACATGCATAACATAATTGTTCAGCAAATACCGATCGGAGACATTTCGCAAAACAGTATTACTAAACGCGATCATTGCAGAATGATTGCCATGGTTGTCTGTGATGGAAATTTTGATCAATAAATTGCGAATTCACGTTCGTATTTGCACCTGTATCAACATAAATGACGTTCCCGTTTTCCTCACTAAATAATTCAAATTTGAAGAAAAAAGCGCTGAAAATATGTAATTGTTCGCGATGTATCATGCTTACTTTGGGGAGGAAATAAACATCGATATAAGTATCAGCCACTGTTACGCTTTAGATATTAACTATTGTGTTGATAAGCTTACGAGTGTAGAAAAATAACTAAAATAAGGTTGCGTTGTACAATCTTTTTCATGTCAGCTACTGTAGCTAGCTTACCTCCCTGTCCAAGTACCGCAAAAAGAAGTCCAAGAGGAATGATTTTCCTTTCCTAAAAGCACCAGCCACGGACACTACAGCTACCTTCTTGTCCCTAACGCTTTCGTCGAGTAAGATTTCCTCCAGAGCTTTTTCGTCGAGCTCAAAACTGTGGGTTTCTGTGGCCACCACAACGGGCACCGGTCGCGCGCCCAGCAATTTTGAATCCAAATCATGTTCTTGTGTTTGGGTCCTAGTATCGTCACCCCCTTTAGTAATAGAGATTCCTGTTAGTAGAGTGAAACAGACAAATTGGACAATTGTAATGAAAATTTTCCCGACGAACTAACCACCTCTCTGACGAACTTCCATTGTACGTTATTTGAAATTGACCTCCGGGCTTTTTTGTAAATTTCCAAAATGGCCGCGCTACCACTTCCGATTACGCTGAACCATGGGACGGATTTTGCCTTTAGAACAAGCTGTAGGGTAGGGTAGGAAACTACGCATGGCACTCGATTGAGCCATTTTCCCAAATTATTTCCTTTAGACTGTTTAGATAGCAAAGAATCTCCAATAAACTGTTTTTACCGCATCATATATAACTTTGAGCGAATCAAACTTACAAAACTCGAAATTATCTATGTTAATTCCGAATGACGTCATTACATCCACTCCCTACCCTGGAGAAATAGTCCTATCTTCCTCTTTTACATGAAGAATGCTGGGAAACTTTCAACTTGGCGGACATTTTGTTATGCACAATATTCTTCACTCTATTAACTTTTTTTCGTTCTAAACCTTGAGAAACATGTCAGAGAACTATGGTAGGACATATATTAACCAAACATATTGCAGTATATTTCACTTTAGGAATAAGCTGATCTCGTCTTATGTCAAAAAGTGTGACCTGCGTTAATGTTTACTAACCTTGTTCGTGTTCCATCTTCTTGCAGATTTTCTTTTTAAGTTTTTGGTGATCGGCAGCGCTGGAACAGGAAAGTCGTGCATTCTGCACCAGTTTATTGAAGGAAAATGTAAGTTTCCAACGCCGTTTGGTGTAAAATGAGTTTTGCGAATAGGATGATTACAGCTGTTATATATCAATGAGCTCACACAGCTCAATTTCAACTATACTTAAGTTACAATTTTCCTGAAAGTTTTAGACATCATTTGCATTTGATATTTTTTGGTTTCACTTATGTAACAGTTAAACAGGATTCTAGCCATACTATCGGTGTAGAGTTCGGTTCTAAAGTTGTGAATGTCGGAGGCAAGTCTGTGAAGTTGCAAATTTGGGATACAGCTGGACAGGAAAGGTTTAGGTAAGCTCCTGTATTATATACATCGATTAATCGCTTCCATATCTGGTAGCTGGTTGATTTTGAATGGTAGAAATTGACTTTACATGTTAGTCCGACACCTTCTGGTGAAAATTTGAGTAATAAAGCAGCTTTGTGTTTAACATAATTTTTTAAGCTTACATGTAGTCATAATTTTCTGTGGTTAAACTGTATGATTTTCTTGGCTGTGAATTCTTTCAGTCTTGAGTCTAGATTTCTTACAGAATCTGTATAAATTTCCGAAAAAGTATGGAAATCTGCAACCTACTGTATTTTTCAAGACATGGAGACGATATGGAAAATAAATTTAAAAAAAAAATATGAGGTCTGGAAGCAAAAGAAAAAAGTTTGGAGCTTGCTTTGGTAAATCCTAGTCATCAGGTTTTTGGTGGATTTTCCCGTAGCCAAAGTGATGAATTACAGAATCGCAAAAATCTTCCACTTACCAACAGGTCCAACATAAATATTTGACTGTATGAGATTATCAAATTGAGATGGATTCTATGAGGTGATAGTTAATAGAGCAAAGGCTGATGTCACCATTAATTAATCAATGGCCAGTTTGGATTGGCTAATAATTGAACAAGCATTGTCTTCTGAGACACATGACTGCTCAACTGAAATGCCTTGTTTTTTTTAGCAAGCACAAGTCATTTCTCCTTTTGCTTTACCATTAGGTCTGTGACAAGAAGTTACTACAGGGGTGCTGCAGGAGCTCTACTTGTTTATGACATTTCAAGGTATATGCCACATAATTAGTCAGCAGTTAAACAGCGGTTTTATTTAATAACTTTTTCAATTTTCAGCAGGAGACCAGCAGCTTTTCACAGGCGGGTGAAATGCTTTGAGGTGGACTTCATCATAAGAAAATATTTCCTTAGATGGTCAAATCAGACTGCTCAATTTGCCTGTGGCGGACCCTTAATGAACTCCTCTGTCGTGATTTATTTTGTTTTTGGTATGTGTCAATTAGCATGGCTCTAAACATGGAACTCTAAGATGATCTGAAGGAAAGTATACCCAGTGCTCTCTAGTGGAGTTTTGCTTCTTCCAAGTGAAAGCATTTACATGTGCATTATCTTACTCTTGCTGTGTGTACCCCACTCAACCCAAGAGTACATCTAAATTTTAGAAGGGTCTTGGGCAAACTGCTAGGTGTAGACCATCTTACATGAGTCAGGTAGCTTTCTATTTAATAATTATAATTTTTAATTCTCTTAATAGTTCCCTTATGTATTGGACAGTCAGTGAAAACAGCTTTGAAACAATCAACTAAGCAGTCACCTGAAATGTTGTATTTGCATTGTACATGTACAGTTAATACCATTGCATAAAATTACCATAACAAACAACTTTTAGCAATGTGCAAACTTTGAATTTTTTTAAAATTGGTGTTGTTATAGCCGTGAAACCTACAACTCACTTACAAACTGGTTGACTGACGCAAGGACTCTGGCCAGCCCAAACATTGTCATTATCCTAATCGGAAACAAAAAAGATCTTGATAGTGACAGGGAAGTCACTTTTCTGGAAGCCAGCAGATTTGCACAAGAAAATGGTTAGTATAAAATAAGTAAATTTATGTGATTTGTAGACTGTCAGTGATTTTATTTTCCATGTAGAGACAACTATACACTGTATCGGACAGGTAGAAAACTGACTCGCATAGTTTCATCTAATTTCAAAACACCAAGAAGAAGAAGGGAAGGAGTTATAAGAGTCAACCACTGGCTAATTTTGCTGCCTGAAAGGGAGCTTATATTGTACATCACTGGCTGAAATTTCACTGTCTGCAAAGATCAACTTTTAAGGTATACAGGCAAGAAAATTGGGCAACTGCAGTACCTATATGTACATGTAATAAACCAGCTTAATTTTTTTCTTTGCTACAATAATCCCAGATGAAGAATGAAATTTTGAGGTGTTTGGAAACCAGAATACATACATACACTTCAATACAATGCACTTCAATTTATCCTCTCAGTTAAATCAAAGCAAATAGCAAATGAGAAGACAGGCAAATAACTAATAGATATAAAGGGGGTAATTTTCTAAAGAAACTGTGATGCTGTGTCGGTGGGGAGTATTACAAGATAATTTGGTTTCATCAACTGGGTTGATAACGTGACGTGGTCACTACAAAGAGATTCAGAAGCTGATGCATTTCGAATGTAAGCCCTTCATTGGGGCAAATTTGGATTCACTCTGACTATGGGCTAACGCTCGAAACATCAGCTTCCATATCTCTTTACAGTGGCCAAAATTTTCACATTATCAAATAAGTATATATTCTCACGACAACTACATGTACTGTACATTATCTAACCCTCTCAGCTTTTTGGCCTGAAGGAAGCAGTGTGCTGTCTGTATTCATTGATGTTACACAAAGAAATCAACGGAAAACTCTAACGTTTTTAAAAAAAATTCTTCACTGTAGAGTTAATGTTCTTGGAAACAAGCGCTCTGACAGGAGAAAATGTTGAAGAAGCTTTTTTGAAGTGCTCAAGAACCATCCTTGGTAAAATAGAGACAGGTAAACTTGAGACAGCCACTTTGTGATGTTCTGAACTGATTACACACTGTTCCACAAATTTGAACTTCTGCAACTTAGTTTTATTTATCTACTGCATTTTCTGATTACTAGTCTCTAATAAGAATCTAGACAATGGAAAATGTGGCTGGTTTGTAATAATTATTAACAATGTCTCAGTATTTATTTGCTTTTAAAATGTTTACAAGTCAATGGGTTGTGGAAGTACAGTTGAACCCCACATTTCAAACTCTCAGCCCTGGGGTGAAAGAAACTGTAGTTCGAAATAATGGAAGTTCTAAATGAGCAATATTGCAGTAAATGACTGAAGGGCAAATCCAAGGAAGTGGTTAGAGTTTGAAATAGCAGAATCCAACTGATTTAATCAACGATGTCATGAAATTGCATATATCTAAATTAAAGTAACATAGAATTTTTGTGGTTTCCTGCAGGTGAATTGGACCCTGATAGGATGGGCTCAGGAATACAGTATGGGGATCCATCACTCCGAAGAACAATACGTCCTGGCAAACAAGAGGAGCGGCAGAAATGTGCATGCTAGTCTCCTGGGCCATCAGCACAAAAACTGTTTTCACTTATTTACTAGAAGTCCTTTTGAGACATTTGCCAAGTTACCAACTGGAATATTTGTTTAAATAATGCACGTCAAGTTTAAATGCATCTAAAAATAGTAATCTCGAGACTACAATTTACAGTGTAATGGCATGATATAGTGTATTTCAGGATTGTTCGTAGAGCCAAAGTGTACTCTTTTTTGTTTGCTACAGGCAGTAGTTAGTTGATCCTTTGGTCTGCAGGAGGATTGAAATCCTTTTAAAAATGGCAAATCTTCACTTTCTTGTATTAAGTTCATGTACACATTGTTCTAACGAACAGACTGGACATGGACCTAATCATTCAAACGAAGGATAGGCATCTTGGTTGAGAATTCAAGTTCCCCTGAGGTGAATAAAAGAAAAGGTGTTGAAAATATTCAGTGATCAGAAGAATATTTTGTTGATATTGTCACGTGGTACATGCAAGTAAAATTTAAATTCATTTTACTAACAATGTAATGCTCTGCTTTTCATCAGAAAGTGCTGTTAATAATGCCAGTTTTACTAATAATTGTGGTAATTTAAGAGACATTGTCACAATATCAGCAGCTTTTATGTAGTCTACAGTAAATAAACAGATTCATCTCTTAACACATACCCGCTTCTTTCCCGGCTTGAGAGATGTCTCTGGTTCATACTCAAAAAAAAAAAAAAGAAAAAAAATTCCATACTTGAGACACAAGTACTTCAACAAAACTCCATGTTATTGCCTTTTCGTAAATTCTCAGCTCCAACTATTGCATTTCTAGCTGTTTGATTGGCTAAAAAACTCTGACTATGAGCCGATAGTCCGAGTTTTACTTCATATGGAAAACAGTGCGCCAAGTTCAAAATTTTTCGCTTTGTAAAATTGTGGAAATAAAAAGACGCGGTTTGAGAATTTACTAATTCCATTCGCCTTTGTTGGATATGAAGTGATATTATAACCAACTCGCGCTACATGTTTGTTGGTTATTTTATCACTTCATATCCAACGCAGGCTCATGAAATAATTGTTATATATTCATTGCTTGTTTTGAACTTTTGTAAAGTGATTCTTCCAGCATATCTGAGACACCAATGTATGGATTTCTGTTGTACTATCTTGTTGGCCCAATCATGGAATTTTTCAAGTCAGGGAAAGTTAATTAGCAGTAAAGAGGGCAAAAATCAAGTCAAGTAGTTATTCTAGTGAAACTGGTGATCAACATCATTTTACTTTGACTGTGTAAACAATTTCGTAACATAATTGTCAATGTATATAGTAACACTGGATGCAGTAAATTTTAATCTGTAGAGTTGTACATGTAATGTGGTCCGACTTCTTGTAGCATATCTGGTGAATGAACAGCTCTGAGCATTGGTTTATTCACAGGCCTGGGCATGACGGTATATAACTACGGTACATGTATGATAGTCACAGAATAGCTTTGTGTGTATTAATTTTGAAAAATCCTAAAGTCAATGACTACAGCTGAACATATGGGCACTTTAATGCACTATCCTAAATGTTTTGTCCTATAGAAGGCCATAACAAAATTATGACAATAGACATGTAATTATCACTTGAGTCAATGAGTCAAGATTCATTGTTGAAACACCATCATCGTTGTGATTTCCGTTGTTGAACCTGAAATTGTTTTATGAGTTTGAGAAGGAATCAATCACTACCTAATGATTTTGCATAGCAAAACAGTAAATACACTCCAGCATATAAAATACAAGTACATGTATAACTGTAAAATCCAGATGCTGTGATTTTCTCACTTTTAATACCAAATTACTGTACTAAAACAAACATACAAGGACAATGAAATTAGTCAGTTTTGGTCACCTTATGAAGTTACTAATATAGATCTTTTTTTGGTTATTTTACAAAATTAAAAACTCAAATAGCAAGCTGTCTTGTCATGGAAGAACACACTTTCCAATACACACAACGGATGCATGCTATCTAAGAAAATGTCTTTTAACATCTTCCTCTTTACAAAAGTTCCTTTGATACTCGGTCATCCACCAAGTTTTAGGAAAAGCAACATCTATATCAAAATGTGAAGGCACTTCTTTCTTCTTCACTGCTTCTTCTCGGAGTTGTGCTTTCTTTTTTATCTCTTGTTGTCTCCTTTTCTGTGCACGGAGGGCAGCAGGATAAACCTAGAGAAAGGTTATTGGATGTCAAAATTAGCTGACATTTTATCCTTACCATTACATTGAAGGAAGAACAACTGACAGGTTCGTGTGCTCAAATATCAAGTTGGTTTGACAAGAATGAAAACACATTTTGATGCAGAATAGATCAATTGAAAATAATTTTGATGTCTTTCTGTGATAAAAATAATTGTTCTGATGTCTTTCTGAGTTCAATTTACAACTGATTTCATCATAGTCCATGATTTGACAGTAGTGCATGTAGTGCATTTGAATTTTGGCAGCACAATGCAATCTTATCAGAAATTAAGATCACTCTCAACGTTACTTAAGTAATTTTTCAATTTTGAGTACAAAGATGACTCACAGTCCACACTGCCCACTCAAGAGTTTGTTTGAGTTTTTTGTTTTGTTTCATGTAAGACATCATAAAATGTAAACTTCTCACTACTACTTACATGAAGTAAATTCAAAGTTTCAAAATGACCACCATTATGGATGCAAAGTGGTCAACGTCTTGTGTTTTGTTCTTTCTCATATCACTTGATGAAAAAACTTTGCAACTGTAAAAGTCAATGAAACTGCTGGAAAAAGAATTTGAAAGTCCTCAAAGACAAAGCATGTGGTTCGTAATGAATTACAGTCAGATTCGCATTCCATGGAGTGAGATTTACAATGTTGATTTAAAAAAAAATATGGTGCTGAGACTTTGCAGTGTGGACTGGAAGTAATCCTTAAAACAAACCAAAAATAAAGAAATAAATTGCTTGATGGATTTTATGAAGTATTCACCATTATAATCCATCATAAATTTTCACTCGTGCAATTGGTCTAAATGGGTGACGCGACTGAATATGCCCCAGTTACAGTGTAAATGTCAGAGAATCCAGGAATGTCGAAGTGATATTCCCCAATTCTCAAACTGCACACATTGTAAAGAATATTTGAAAGACACCAATGCCTCCATTTGGCACAAAAATATGCTCAGATATTTCTACTTGGATATTACAGTGTAACTGGTCCTCAAAGCTCACAGTTATCCTAGAACTACGCTCTCACAAAACAGTACTGTTCACTTCTCGGAACAGATTATATCTGCACAGCCAGACATATTCAAGCTTATAATCCATCAACCTTTTTCGCTTGCACACGTTGGTCTAAACCTGTCATGTGACCGAAAACTGGGGAATAACCAAGATTATTAAAAACTGGATCATTGGATAATGCAATTCGAGAGTTTTCATTGGCTTAGCCATCATGGTATATGAGCCATTATACCATGATCTACAAAAATGGCGAGCGTTTGCGTGATTTTTTGGGCCTTTTGGTTTTTATTGTAGTCTAGTTTTCTATATTTTGGGGGTGTTTTTAATAAAACAATTATTCCACTCGCGCTTGTTGGATATGAGATGATTATAGCCAACTTGGCGCTACGCACCTCGTTGGCTATCTATCATCTCATATCCAACGCGCGCTCATGGAATAATTGTTAAATATTCCACAATTTTCAAAACTGTGTTTGTTGCGATAAAGATTTGAAGGACCACAATAGCCTCCATTTAGGGCGAAAATATGCAATATAATTGTCCTTGGACATTATCTGTTCTTCATAGCTCACAGTTTTTCTCGAGCTAGGCTGTTGGAAAAACTGTTCGCTTCTTGGAACAGATAATGCCCACAGACAAATATCCCAGCATATTTTCGCCTCAAATGGAGGCCTTTGTTTATAATATTCTCACGCCAAATGGAGGCTGTTGTTTAACTCCAAGTTTTTACATGTACATGTAGTTTTTAGTCAGCAACTGATCAGATTTTTTAGAATTATGACTCAGGGAAACCAGAAAGGGAGCTTTAAGGAATTAAAATCCAAAACATTTTCTGGCATTTCTGGGGAAGGGCTAATGCTCAAAACGTCAGCTTCCGAATCTCTTTATCGTGGCCAATTCACATTATCAACCCAGTTGATAAAACCAAATTACCTTCCCCTGGTCCCCTCCAGAAGGCTTGCAACTTCAGTACTCATTTCCAAAATCAGTCCTCATTTATGCTACGTCTGTAGCTACTGCCCCCCCCCCCCCCCCTACCAAACTGAAGAGGCTCCCATGCACGTTTGTTACCATCAAAATCACATGTCACTTAGACATCTGATAATAGAAGGTACACTATTGAAGGTTGAGGAGATATTATAATTTGAAGTTGAACTCGTGCATTATTATTGTCAAACTGTTCTCCCAAGCCTTCACAATATACCAGATTTCTAGAAGACATCCACTAATAGACTAAATTATACTTAAAAAGCATTAACACACCTAAATTGATAACCCACAACATATACATTGTATGTATAAGCTTGATTGTGAGCCCATATTACATTGTTCTTCGAAACAAACTGTTTAAAAGCGATCAATATTAAAAAGTACCAAAGATCTGAGCTGGAAGAAGAGAAATTAAGAATTTTTTTTCATGTTTTAGTCATCTCTTTTGGCATAATAGCATTAC
>JAHPZR010046955.1:0-15000 GCA_019787425.1 Platygyra sinensis | reverse complement strand
CATAATGCAGCGCGTGTACTTTCAAGGCATAATGCTGGCATAATAATACTAATATTTTTGAAAAGTGTGAGAGGTGTATGCAAATTTTGCCTTCAACTCGCTCTAGAATGTACAAAGTTGACGAACGTTGGAATATTTTTGGAACTTGATACCTTAGGCTCGCACCTAGTGCATTTTTCCAGGCTTCCGAGCTTGTATATAGTTCGTTGATTTGCATAATTGGCACTTGCTCATGAAATGTTTAACTGAATAATAATTATTGGAAAGACTTGGAATATTTATTAATAGGTACGAGCCAATGGGGGGGTGGGGTGGGTGTCATTTTAGTCCGGCATAATTTGAGCACAATACCTCCAGCCGAGCAAAATTTTGAGCATAATACCCTGGCTTCATGGGTGACCCCCGAAAGCATAATTATCTTTCGAGCATAATCCGGCAGACCCTAATGCTCGCACGGTGGTCTTGCCATGCCTAGAATGAAAGTGACGCAACACAATGGCCGAATAGCGCGTGCAGTAACTCCCTCGTGCCTGTAAAAACATGGACAGTAGAGCAAAGAGGACCGACAGAGAAACATGCAATTTATTTGCTGCAGACTGTAGATCGAAAAGGAATGTAGATACAGCAAGTGACACATCGTTTACCTGGTGGAAGTTTTCAATCGATGAAGACTGGTAAGTAATGCTGAGTTTACTAATTATTGACCTCATACTAATTTGAAGTCCCGTGGGAATTTATGAAAACATGGATTGGAGTTTGTGAGAATTGGTTGGTGTGTAGAGGATTTTATCTTTCGGGTAAGAATAAAGATCGTTGTTGTTGTTGTTGGTGGTGGTTTTCTACATTTGGATATTTTTTTTTCTTTGTCGTAATTGCGTAGATGTCTAGTTTTGCAAATTTAATTTCTTAACCACTGTCTCATCTTCATCATCTTGGTCAAGAAAAAAGTAAACAAAGTAAGTAGTCTTTCGCGGGAAACCTTGATCGCAGATGGCGTCCATGACAACCGGGAGTCTGGTTAACCAATCAGAATCCAGAGCAACTTTGACTTGGTGGCTTGCTCTCGCGTTCTTTCAGGGAAAGTGAAATCGAAATGGTTTACAGCTCAGCGTATCGAAGGGCCTACAAGGAACCTTTGTGGGATAACTTTAGCAAGGAGGAATTCATTAGTAAATTGCAGTACAGATCAGATCGAAGGTCAGTGGAACATCGCCATCAGCCGTGGAGCTGGGACAGCGAAAGTGAAGAAGACGAAGATATTGAAGAGATTCCTGGAGACGACGGCAGCTATAATGGCGGTCGGCGCGAGTTTGTTCCACGTGAGGACAGAATAGATAGAAGAGCACCAAAACAAGCTTGGGAAGAGAGAAAAGAGCTGAAAGAAAATGGACATGCTGCTGATAAGACTTTAGTCCTACCTGAAAAGCTGAAATACGGAGAAGAAGAGCAAGAAAACCCAAAACATCCGCATGTTGCGGACGATTCGAGAGCGAAGCGGGGCGCACGTAAACATCACACGTACAGATCATCGGAAGAAAAAAGAAAACACCGTTCGCATTCAGCTTCCCCCGAAAAGAATCAGTCTTCTGAGGAAAGAAAGAAGAAAGCTCCTTTCCTTCCGTACGGAAGAGGTAACGAAGGACCTGTGGACAAGTGGAAAACTCACAATGTGCTGGCTGCACAGCCAGAGGTTAGTATCAACAGGTCATTACTAAATTAAGCTTACTGTAATGCTATTATGCCAAAAGAGATGACTAAAACATGAAAAAAAATTCTTAATTTCTCTTCTTCCAGCTCAGATCTTTGGTACTTTTTAATATTGATCGCTTTTAAACAGTTTGTTTCGAAGAACAATGTAATATGGGCTCACAATCAAGCTTATACATACAATGTATATGTTGTGGGTTATCAATTTAGGTGTGTTAATGCTTTTTAAGTATAATTTAGTCTATTAGTGGATGTCTTCTAGAAATCTGGTATATTGTGAAGGCTTGGGAGAACAGTTTGACAATAATAATGCACGAGTTCAACTTCAAATTATAATATCTCCTCAACCTTCAATAGTGTACCTTCTATTATCAGATGTCTAAGTGACATGTGATTTTGATGGTAACAAACGTGCATGGGAGCCTCTTCAGTTTGGTAGGGGGGGGGGGGGGGGGCAGTAGCTACAGACGTAGCATAAATGAGGACTGATTTTGGAAATGAGTACTGAAGTTGCAAGCCTTCTGGAGGGGACCAGGGGAAGGTAATTTGGTTTTATCAACTGGGTTGATAATGTGAATTGGCCACGATAAAGAGATTCGGAAGCTGACGTTTTGAGCATTAGCCCTTCCCCAGAAATGCCAGAAAATGTTTTGGATTTTAATTCCTTAAAGCTCCCTTTCTGGTTTCCCTGAGTCATAATTCTAAAAAATCTGATCAGTTGCTGACTAAAAACTACATGTACATGTAAAAACTTGGAGTTAAACAACAGCCTCCATTTGGCGTGAGAATATTATAAACAAAGGCCTCCATTTGAGGCGAAAATATGCTGGGATATTTGTCTGTGGGCATTATCTGTTCCAAGAAGCGAACAGTTTTCCAACAGCCTAGCTCGAGAAAAACTGTGAGCTATGAAGAACAGATAATGTCCAAGGACAATTATATTGCATATTTTCGCCCTAAATGGAGGCTATTGTGGTCCTTCAAATCTTTATCGCAACAAACACAGTTTTGAAAATTGTGGAATATTTAACAATTATTCCATGAGCGCGCGTTGGATATGAGATGATAGATAGCCAACGAGGTGCGTAGCGCCAAGTTGGCTATAATCATCTCATATCCAACAAGCGCGAGTGGAATAATTGTTTTATTAAAAACACCCCCAAAATATAGAAAACTAGACTACAATAAAAACCAAAAGGCCCAAAAAATCACGCAAACGCTCGCCATTTTTGTAGATCATGGTATAATGGCTCATATACCATGATGGCTAAGCCAATGAAAACTCTCGAATTGCATTATCCAATGATCCAGTTTTTAATAATCTTGGTTATTCCCCAGTTTTCGGTCACATGACAGGTTTAGACCAACGTGTGCAAGCGAAAAAGGTTGATGGATTATAAGCTTGAATATGTCTGGCTGTGCAGATATAATCTGTTCCGAGAAGTGAACAGTACTGTTTTGTGAGAGCGTAGTTCTAGGATAACTGTGAGCTTTGAGGACCAGTTACACTGTAATATCCAAGTAGAAATATCTGAGCATATTTTTGTGCCAAATGGAGGCATTGGTGTCTTTCAAATATTCTTTACAATGTGTGCAGTTTGAGAATTGGGGAATATCACTTCGACATTCCTGGATTCTCTGACATTTACACTGTAACTGGGGCATATTCAGTCGCGTCACCCATTTAGACCAATTGCACGAGTGAAAATTTATGATGGATTATAATGGTGAATACTTCATAAAATCCATCAAGCAATTTATTTCTTTATTTTTGGTTTGTTTTAAGGATTACTTCCAGTCCACACTGCAAAGTCTCAGCACCATATTTTTTTTTAAATCAACATTGTAAATCTCACTCCATGGAATGCGAATCTGACTGTAATTCATTACGAACCACATGCTTTGTCTTTGAGGACTTTCAAATTCTTTTTCCAGCAGTTTCATTGACTTTTACAGTTGCAAAGTTTTTTCATCAAGTGATATGAGAAAGAACAAAACACAAGACGTTGACCACTTTGCATCCATAATGGTGGTCATTTTGAAACTTTGAATTTACTTCATGTAAGTAGTAGTGAGAAGTTTACATTTTATGATGTCTTACATGAAACAAAACAAAAAACTCAAACAAACTCTTGAGTGGGCAGTGTGGACTGTGAGTCATCTTTGTACTCAAAATTGAAAAATTACTTAAGTAACGTTGAGAGTGATCTTAATTTCTGATAAGATTGCATTGTGCTGCCAAAATTCAAATGCACTACATGCACTACTGTCAAATCATGGACTATGATGAAATCAGTTGTAAATTGAACTCAGAAAGACATCAGAACAATTATTTTTATCACAGAAAGACATCAAAATTATTTTCAATTGATCTATTCTGCATCAAAATGTGTTTTCATTCTTGTCAAACCAACTTGATATTTGAGCACACGAACCTGTCAGTTGTTCTTCCTTCAATGTAATGGTAAGGATAAAATGTCAGCTAATTTTGACATCCAATAACCTTTCTCTAGGTTTATCCTGCTGCCCTCCGTGCACAGAAAAGGAGACAACAAGAGATAAAAAAGAAAGCACAACTCCGAGAAGAAGCAGTGAAGAAGAAAGAAGTGCCTTCACATTTTGATATAGATGTTGCTTTTCCTAAAACTTGGTGGATGACCGAGTATCAAAGGAACTTTTGTAAAGAGGAAGATGTTAAAAGACATTTTCTTAGATAGCATGCATCCGTTGTGTGTATTGGAAAGTGTGTTCTTCCATGACAAGACAGCTTGCTATTTGAGTTTTTAATTTTGTAAAATAACCAAAAAAAGATCTATATTAGTAACTTCATAAGGTGACCAAAACTGACTAATTTCATTGTCCTTGTATGTTTGTTTTAGTACAGTAATTTGGTATTAAAAGTGAGAAAATCACAGCATCTGGATTTTACAGTTATACATGTACTTGTATTTTATATGCTGGAGTGTATTTACTGTTTTGCTATGCAAAATCATTAGGTAGTGATTGATTCCTTCTCAAACTCATAAAACAATTTCAGGTTCAACAACGGAAATCACAACGATGATGGTGTTTCAACAATGAATCTTGACTCATTGACTCAAGTGATAATTACATGTCTATTGTCATAATTTTGTTATGGCCTTCTATAGGACAAAACATTTAGGATAGTGCATTAAAGTGCCCATATGTTCAGCTGTAGTCATTGACTTTAGGATTTTTCAAAATTAATACACACAAAGCTATTCTGTGACTATCATACATGTACCGTAGTTATATACCGTCATGCCCAGGCCTGTGAATAAACCAATGCTCAGAGCTGTTCATTCACCAGATATGCTACAAGAAGTCGGACCACATTACATGTACAACTCTACAGATTAAAATTTACTGCATCCAGTGTTACTATATACATTGACAATTATGTTACGAAATTGTTTACACAGTCAAAGTAAAATGATGTTGATCACCAGTTTCACTAGAATAACTACTTGACTTGATTTTTGCCCTCTTTACTGCTAATTAACTTTCCCTGACTTGAAAAATTCCATGATTGGGCCAACAAGATAGTACAACAGAAATCCATACATTGGTGTCTCAGATATGCTGGAAGAATCACTTTACAAAAGTTCAAAACAAGCAATGAATATATAACAATTATTTCATGAGCCTGCGTTGGATATGAAGTGATAAAATAACCAACAAACATGTAGCGCGAGTTGGTTATAATATCACTTCATATCCAACAAAGGCGAATGGAATTAGTAAATTCTCAAACCGCGTCTTTTTATTTCCACAATTTTACAAAGCGAAAAATTTTGAACTTGGCGCACTGTTTTCCATATGAAGTAAAACTCGGACTATCGGCTCATAGTCAGAGTTTTTTAGCCAATCAAACAGCTAGAAATGCAATAGTTGGAGCTGAGAATTTACGAAAAGGCAATAACATGGAGTTTTGTTGAAGTACTTGTGTCTCAAGTATGGAATTTTTTTTCTTTTTTTTTTTTTTGAGTATGAACCAGAGACATCTCTCAAGCCGGGAAAGAAGCGGGTATGTGTTAAGAGATGAATCTGTTTATTTACTGTAGACTACATAAAAGCTGCTGATATTGTGACAATGTCTCTTAAATTACCACAATTATTAGTAAAACTGGCATTATTAACAGCACTTTCTGATGAAAAGCAGAGCATTACATTGTTAGTAAAATGAATTTAAATTTTACTTGCATGTACCACGTGACAATATCAACAAAATATTCTTCTGATCACTGAATATTTTCAACACCTTTTCTTTTATTCACCTCAGGGGAACTTGAATTCTCAACCAAGATGCCTATCCTTCGTTTGAATGATTAGGTCCATGTCCAGTCTGTTCGTTAGAACAATGTGTACATGAACTTAATACAAGAAAGTGAAGATTTGCCATTTTTAAAAGGATTTCAATCCTCCTGCAGACCAAAGGATCAACTAACTACTGCCTGTAGCAAACAAAAAAGAGTACACTTTGGCTCTACGAACAATCCTGAAATACACTATATCATGCCATTACACTGTAAATTGTAGTCTCGAGATTACTATTTTTAGATGCATTTAAACTTGACGTGCATTATTTAAACAAATATTCCAGTTGGTAACTTGGCAAATGTCTCAAAAGGACTTCTAGTAAATAAGTGAAAACAGTTTTTGTGCTGATGGCCCAGGAGACTAGCATGCACATTTCTGCCGCTCCTCTTGTTTGCCAGGACGTATTGTTCTTCGGAGTGATGGATCCCCATACTGTATTCCTGAGCCCATCCTATCAGGGTCCAATTCACCTGCAGGAAACCACAAAAATTCTATGTTACTTTAATTTAGATATATGCAATTTCATGACATCGTTGATTAAATCAGTTGGATTCTGCTATTTCAAACTCTAACCACTTCCTTGGATTTGCCCTTCAGTCATTTACTGCAATATTGCTCATTTAGAACTTCCATTATTTCGAACTACAGTTTCTTTCACCCCAGGGCTGAGAGTTTGAAATGTGGGGTTCAACTGTACTTCCACAACCCATTGACTTGTAAACATTTTAAAAGCAAATAAATACTGAGACATTGTTAATAATTATTACAAACCAGCCACATTTTCCATTGTCTAGATTCTTATTAGAGACTAGTAATCAGAAAATGCAGTAGATAAATAAAACTAAGTTGCAGAAGTTCAAATTTGTGGAACAGTGTGTAATCAGTTCAGAACATCACAAAGTGGCTGTCTCAAGTTTACCTGTCTCTATTTTACCAAGGATGGTTCTTGAGCACTTCAAAAAAGCTTCTTCAACATTTTCTCCTGTCAGAGCGCTTGTTTCCAAGAACATTAACTCTACAGTGAAGAATTTTTTTTAAAAACGTTAGAGTTTTCCGTTGATTTCTTTGTGTAACATCAATGAATACAGACAGCACACTGCTTCCTTCAGGCCAAAAAGCTGAGAGGGTTAGATAATGTACAGTACATGTAGTTGTCGTGAGAATATATACTTATTTGATAATGTGAAAATTTTGGCCACTGTAAAGAGATATGGAAGCTGATGTTTCGAGCGTTAGCCCATAGTCAGAGTGAATCCAAATTTGCCCCAATGAAGGGCTTACATTCGAAATGCATCAGCTTCTGAATCTCTTTGTAGTGACCACGTCACGTTATCAACCCAGTTGATGAAACCAAATTATCTTGTAATACTCCCCACCGACACAGCATCACAGTTTCTTTAGAAAATTACCCCCTTTATATCTATTAGTTATTTGCCTGTCTTCTCATTTGCTATTTGCTTTGATTTAACTGAGAGGATAAATTGAAGTGCATTGTATTGAAGTGTATGTATGTATTCTGGTTTCCAAACACCTCAAAATTTCATTCTTCATCTGGGATTATTGTAGCAAAGAAAAAAATTAAGCTGGTTTATTACATGTACATATAGGTACTGCAGTTGCCCAATTTTCTTGCCTGTATACCTTAAAAGTTGATCTTTGCAGACAGTGAAATTTCAGCCAGTGATGTACAATATAAGCTCCCTTTCAGGCAGCAAAATTAGCCAGTGGTTGACTCTTATAACTCCTTCCCTTCTTCTTCTTGGTGTTTTGAAATTAGATGAAACTATGCGAGTCAGTTTTCTACCTGTCCGATACAGTGTATAGTTGTCTCTACATGGAAAATAAAATCACTGACAGTCTACAAATCACATAAATTTACTTATTTTATACTAACCATTTTCTTGTGCAAATCTGCTGGCTTCCAGAAAAGTGACTTCCCTGTCACTATCAAGATCTTTTTTGTTTCCGATTAGGATAATGACAATGTTTGGGCTGGCCAGAGTCCTTGCGTCAGTCAACCAGTTTGTAAGTGAGTTGTAGGTTTCACGGCTATAACAACACCAATTTTAAAAAAATTCAAAGTTTGCACATTGCTAAAAGTTGTTTGTTATGGTAATTTTATGCAATGGTATTAACTGTACATGTACAATGCAAATACAACATTTCAGGTGACTGCTTAGTTGATTGTTTCAAAGCTGTTTTCACTGACTGTCCAATACATAAGGGAACTATTAAGAGAATTAAAAATTATAATTATTAAATAGAAAGCTACCTGACTCATGTAAGATGGTCTACACCTAGCAGTTTGCCCAAGACCCTTCTAAAATTTAGATGTACTCTTGGGTTGAGTGGGGTACACACAGCAAGAGTAAGATAATGCACATGTAAATGCTTTCACTTGGAAGAAGCAAAACTCCACTAGAGAGCACTGGGTATACTTTCCTTCAGATCATCTTAGAGTTCCATGTTTAGAGCCATGCTAATTGACACATACCAAAAACAAAATAAATCACGACAGAGGAGTTCATTAAGGGTCCGCCACAGGCAAATTGAGCAGTCTGATTTGACCATCTAAGGAAATATTTTCTTATGATGAAGTCCACCTCAAAGCATTTCACCCGCCTGTGAAAAGCTGCTGGTCTCCTGCTGAAAATTGAAAAAGTTATTAAATAAAACCGCTGTTTAACTGCTGACTAATTATGTGGCATATACCTTGAAATGTCATAAACAAGTAGAGCTCCTGCAGCACCCCTGTAGTAACTTCTTGTCACAGACCTAATGGTAAAGCAAAAGGAGAAATGACTTGTGCTTGCTAAAAAAAACAAGGCATTTCAGTTGAGCAGTCATGTGTCTCAGAAGACAATGCTTGTTCAATTATTAGCCAATCCAAACTGGCCATTGATTAATTAATGGTGACATCAGCCTTTGCTCTATTAACTATCACCTCATAGAATCCATCTCAATTTGATAATCTCATACAGTCAAATATTTATGTTGGACCTGTTGGTAAGTGGAAGATTTTTGCGATTCTGTAATTCATCACTTTGGCTACGGGAAAATCCACCAAAAACCTGATGACTAGGATTTACCAAAGCAAGCTCCAAACTTTTTTCTTTTGCTTCCAGACCTCATATTTTTTTTTTAAATTTATTTTCCATATCGTCTCCATGTCTTGAAAAATACAGTAGGTTGCAGATTTCCATACTTTTTCGGAAATTTATACAGATTCTGTAAGAAATCTAGACTCAAGACTGAAAGAATTCACAGCCAAGAAAATCATACAGTTTAACCACAGAAAATTATGACTACATGTAAGCTTAAAAAATTATGTTAAACACAAAGCTGCTTTATTACTCAAATTTTCACCAGAAGGTGTCGGACTAACATGTAAAGTCAATTTCTACCATTCAAAATCAACCAGCTACCAGATATGGAAGCGATTAATCGATGTATATAATACAGGAGCTTACCTAAACCTTTCCTGTCCAGCTGTATCCCAAATTTGCAACTTCACAGACTTGCCTCCGACATTCACAACTTTAGAACCGAACTCTACACCGATAGTATGGCTAGAATCCTGTTTAACTGTTACATAAGTGAAACCAAAAAATATCAAATGCAAATGATGTCTAAAACTTTCAGGAAAATTGTAACTTAAGTATAGTTGAAATTGAGCTGTGTGAGCTCATTGATATATAACAGCTGTAATCATCCTATTCGCAAAACTCATTTTACACCAAACGGCGTTGGAAACTTACATTTTCCTTCAATAAACTGGTGCAGAATGCACGACTTTCCTGTTCCAGCGCTGCCGATCACCAAAAACTTAAAAAGAAAATCTGCAAGAAGATGGAACACGAACAAGGTTAGTAAACATTAACGCAGGTCACACTTTTTGACATAAGACGAGATCAGCTTATTCCTAAAGTGAAATATACTGCAATATGTTTGGTTAATATATGTCCTACCATAGTTCTCTGACATGTTTCTCAAGGTTTAGAACGAAAAAAAGTTAATAGAGTGAAGAATATTGTGCATAACAAAATGTCCGCCAAGTTGAAAGTTTCCCAGCATTCTTCATGTAAAAGAGGAAGATAGGACTATTTCTCCAGGGTAGGGAGTGGATGTAATGACGTCATTCGGAATTAACATAGATAATTTCGAGTTTTGTAAGTTTGATTCGCTCAAAGTTATATATGATGCGGTAAAAACAGTTTATTGGAGATTCTTTGCTATCTAAACAGTCTAAAGGAAATAATTTGGGAAAATGGCTCAATCGAGTGCCATGCGTAGTTTCCTACCCTACCCTACAGCTTGTTCTAAAGGCAAAATCCGTCCCATGGTTCAGCGTAATCGGAAGTGGTAGCGCGGCCATTTTGGAAATTTACAAAAAAGCCCGGAGGTCAATTTCAAATAACGTACAATGGAAGTTCGTCAGAGAGGTGGTTAGTTCGTCGGGAAAATTTTCATTACAATTGTCCAATTTGTCTGTTTCACTCTACTAACAGGAATCTCTATTACTAAAGGGGGTGACGATACTAGGACCCAAACACAAGAACATGATTTGGATTCAAAATTGCTGGGCGCGCGACCGGTGCCCGTTGTGGTGGCCACAGAAACCCACAGTTTTGAGCTCGACGAAAAAGCTCTGGAGGAAATCTTACTCGACGAAAGCGTTAGGGACAAGAAGGTAGCTGTAGTGTCCGTGGCTGGTGCTTTTAGGAAAGGAAAATCATTCCTCTTGGACTTCTTTTTGCGGTACTTGGACAGGGAGGTAAGCTAGCTACAGTAGCTGACATGAAAAAGATTGTACAACGCAACCTTATTTTAGTTATTTTTCTACACTCGTAAGCTTATCAACACAATAGTTAATATCTAAAGCGTAACAGTGGCTGATACTTATATCGATGTTTATTTCCTCCCCAAAGTAAGCATGATACATCGCGAACAATTACATATTTTCAGCGCTTTTTTCTTCAAATTTGAATTATTTAGTGAGGAAAACGGGAACGTCATTTATGTTGATACAGGTGCAAATACGAACGTGAATTCGCAATTTATTGATCAAAATTTCCATCACAGACAACCATGGCAATCATTCTGCAATGATCGCGTTTAGTAATACTGTTTTGCGAAATGTCTCCGATCGGTATTTGCTGAACAATTATGTTATGCATGTATGTACACATTAGGGGTAAGCTTATGCATATAAACAATGTTACTTAAATGCTGAAACATGTTGTTATGAATGCGGTGATTTCGCGTCATGCCAAAGTTAAGCAGATATCCAGGCCAGGATTTAACATTTCCAGAGTCAATCACTTTGAAAACCAATGTGCTGGCCAAACTTGTGACTATGATGTTTGCAATTACAAGTTTGTATTTTTTCCCTGTTAGGTCACAGTGTACTTTGTACTCAAAGAAACGTTCCAACTTTGGATTTTGTCCCTTGCACCCATATTTGTGGGGTAGTGGGAACTGGGGGATCAAGGGGTACATTGAACATTGTAAATGCATGAATCTGATACCATTATCACACTTCTGGCCTTTGCCTTTGAGGAGCAAAATCTTGTTTAACATGTTACGGTCTGATTATTAGCTTGGCTTAAAATGTTTTCAAACCGCATTTTGGTGTCATTTTTTTTGTGAGACTCTAAAGAATAACATGCATACCACCTACCCACCCACTTTCTCCAACCTTACCCTACCATACCATGCTCATTCCCTAGCACTACCCCACCCCTGCAAGGAACCCATATCAACCATCTCTCTCTCAGCATATCCCATAATACTCCCATACAATGGCAAGATTATTTTGCACTTATTTTGCACTATCCAGATTTTGCAGTTCCGGAGTATGGACAGAAGGGACTGAATTTCCCTGGGGGGTTGAGGGTTCTGTAAGGCCAAAAATTAAAAGAAATGTATGAAGCTTAATTGGAATTTCCAGAGGGTGGGGGGTTTTTTTGAAAAAAATTCCTTCCGTCGGGGAGGCATGCATATTTTCTGGAATTACACTTTTGAACACACTTAATCTCTGACTTAGTCGTACATGTCCAAGACACCCGATCTGTAACAGGTTGCCAACAAGGGTGACAGTTCATGACTGGTCGCGACGACCCACAAACAACACAAATAAACAGGCGAAAGAAGTGTAACAATATTCCTCATTCTAAAATAATGACCCCACAAACATATAAGTGTTTAGGAGGACGCTGGATCACCAACATGCAGCGAACTAACAAACAGTGACCCCCTTTTAGTAGCTTTTCTTGCAGTTGAATAAGTCATTTGAGACAACATTCTTGGTACAGAACATGCATACGTGTTGTGGTTTGGAGACTGATACTTGTTTAAATAACACTTAAGGACGTTCGCGCCCAAATTTTCCCACGCACAGATTTTTTTAAAACTTTGACTGCAGGTAGAAAATGATAAGATTAGATTAAAAATGTAAAAAAAATCGGGGGTCACCGAACTCGTTTGAAGATAAGGCGCAGCCCGGACCATAGCATTTCTAGGATTTCCAGTCATTCGAGGCGATTCTGGCCGGATTCATTACTATCGGCATATATTTAAGTTGAAGAATCATATCTAAGTTATGCGTGCTTAAAACAGCATATATAGGCCTATTTTATAGATCTTTGCTGCATATGTCATTAAATCAGCTAGAATTAGCCTTAAAAATTGCAATTTCTAAGTTACGCACACCTGTATCCACGTACCAATTCGGCCCTATTTGAATAGTATATGAGAAATAATTAAAACTTCCCATGTACAGATTTTTTTGTTTTTTAGTATAATGGAAAGAATCAGAAAAGGAAGTGATCTGCCGAAAAAAAAGTGGGGGTCACCGAGCATCCAACAAAAATATTCGCACTCAAAGTTAACGCAAAGGTCATCAGCCCTATATTTTGTTGAGTTTTTGAATTCGTGCGCGCGCTTGAAAATGACGTGGCACACCGTGACCAATGAATAGCGTGCGCACTAGAGATGCGCAGTAGCAATGGGCGCGAACGTCCTTAAGGTTATTCCTCACAATTGCACTGCGCATCCTTTCTGCGCATAATTTATGCCGTCATTTAGCGCGCTCTCATGCACGTGCACACTGAAAACATGGTGGATTTGCCTTGATATTAAGCTCTTTCAGTTGAAAAATGGCTATAGCTCACCAACGAGCACGGGCACCCCAGTTTTTTTCGAGTCATTGTAATCAAGTTATCATAAACTTTGCTTGAGGAAAGACTGATCTGATTTCTATTGTTGAAAATTGAATAAATAGCGAAAATAGCAAGTAAACTGTGGTCTTTTCTATTTTGCCCTATGGTAACCATTTCAAGAAATTTGGTTGAAATTTAATCAAGGATTCAGCTTTCTGACTAAATCAAACTTAAAAAGTTTATTTGTGTCCGATACAACGCATTGACTCATGTTCTCATGAGTCTCGGTCACAAAAATTTACAATTATTACTGGAAATGCATTCTTGTAATAAGCGTTAAATAATGCCAAAATGGGTCATTTTCAATGCCCCAGTGCTCCTTAATGAGTATGGGCACCCCCCTTTTTTATTTCAAAATTGAAGTTCTCATATGATAAATATTCAGTGGGCAAAGTTTGACCGAAAATCTATTGTCAGTTTTATTTCAGGGGAATTACCTTAAACAAGCAATAGACCATTTACAGTTGTTGGCTTAGTGACCTGTCCTCTGAATGGCAGCGAGGCTGGAGTTGACCTTGTTTTGATACAGACCTCACTGCTTTTATTGTGCAAATCAAGTTGTTCTTATGCTAACTAGTTTGCATTTACATGAGAAAAGCTGAGAGGTCTGTATCAAAGCAAGGTCACCTCCAGCCTCACTTGCATTCGTGGCCAGGTAACTAAGCACACAACTGTAAAATGGCCTATTTACCGCTGAAGTTTTATTGGCCCGATCAAAGTTTAGTATTAAATAACAGTTAAACAAGCAATTTACAGCTCAAGTTTATTGGCCCGATCAAAGTTTAGTATGTACCATTTAGTTAATTGGTCAAGAGGTGGAGCTGTTACTAACAGGGCGATAACAGGGGGAGGAGTGTAGTAAGTCCCTGTTTTTCTAAGGATGTTTACAGCCCTGTTCTTCTTGCTTGCTTCCTTGGCAAACCCCACCCCCCACCCCCATACATGCTTCATGCATGCTTTCCTCACTTGTTCTTCCGTGTGCGCAATAGCTGTGAAGAGTCCAGTACATATTGTTACCTTACATTTGGACTGTTACTGACAGGGATCCCATGCAGACTGGATTGGTGGAGAGACAGAAGCCTTGGAAGGTTTCTCTTGGAGAGGAGGATCAGAGCGAGACACGACTGGCATTCTTATGTGGAGCAAGCCGTACATTAAGGTTCTCCCTAGCGGTGAAGAGGTTTGTTCAGTTATTTCTTAACTGTTCATCAACGTTAGTTGCTCTCACTTTGTTTGGTTACAGTGGCTAACAATTAAGGGAACAAGCAGAGTGAAGGGGAAAGTTAAAGCCACAGAAAGTGCACAATGGCGACAATGGTATCAAGGGAATGAAAGTATACTATGAGGAAAATCTCTTCCCTATCTAAGCCATTTTAAAACATAAGCAAGTAGTCCATATTCGAGAAGAAAAACTCTGTTTAAATTTGTTTTTAAAGATATATTTTTGTTCCAGAGATTATCAAGTTTTAAAATACAAATGTATGCAAATTTGCCAACTGATGATGTCATCTAGTACTCAACCAAATTTTGATTAAATATGATGAAGAAAGATACCTCGGCCAATTTGTATCAGAAATGTTTGATTCGCAGCCGTGGGATTCTACTAAATGTACTCTACAATACAAGCTTGACAGTTTTGTTACCATGGCAACATACTAGGTTCCAGACCTCCTCAATATTAAATGCTATCCTGGCCACCTTTGACATTCCATTTCAATATTTGCTACGTTAC